>JACXGM010004758.1:18455-37070 GCA_016801145.1 Umbra pygmaea
TAATTATTATCTTCTAACATTGCAAGGTCAGCTATTGTGCGTCATTACGCATTGTGATGGCATGGCTTTTTATAACCATCCATTTGATTGTATCTGATAATCTACAGATGTATTAATCTAATTGTAAATGTAAAATAGTTCTGCACAAATAGAAAATCTTGAACCTTTCAAAATGGTTAAGACATGCATCACGATGGAAAATATTTAAAAATAAAACGAACTAAATGCATTTAAATGAACACTATGTTTCTGTATGTTATTACGACATGTATACTATGAAAACAATTCCCCAATTGACAATAAAGACTTTCTATCTTATCATCATCTATTTATCTGCACCGCCAGACAGAGACATTGACAAGAATATTAGTTTTAAACATTATTTTGTTCTGTTTACCATATTATTTATGAGGATGAATTACATAACATGCCAATATAATTAGCCTACATAATATATTTGAGTGTTCTTTTTGCAAATATGTGCAATATGTCCTTCATTTGCCTTTACGTTAAAATCTTGTTTTATATTGTTTGTATTTCTCTACAGGCTGTTAATTGTATGCATGGCTTCGTGACATCTTCATATTATTAATGAGAGGCAGTATTTCGATTTCGGTTACACAACGCTCTGCAGTTTTAGACGAATCTACAGTAGCCTACGTGTTTC
This sequence comes from Umbra pygmaea, assembly GCA_016801145.1. NCBI lineage: Eukaryota > Metazoa > Chordata > Actinopteri > Esociformes > Umbridae > Umbra > Umbra pygmaea. The sequence goes on from JACXGM010004758.1 coordinate 19,123, forward strand.
ATCCATCTGCCGATGGTGTTGCCATTTCTCATTTCACCCGTTTTTGTGCATACGCATGGGTCAGAGTTTCCGTGAAGGACCGCACATTTTCCCGTCAAGTTTGCTTTTTATAAATCCCAATTATTGCGTAGAGAGTTGCGTACGTCTTCTTTTGTGCGCACGCAACATTTATAAATGAGGCCCCAGGTGACATTCCATGGAGGACCTGCTTCGAGCTTCAGGTCATTAACAGTCTTAGCTCTATTGACGGACAAAAATAATGAGTGGTGGCTCAGCCTTGTGGTTTAAACACAGCCAGAGTTATGGTGCCTCAAAGTCGGTCATGTTTTTTAGACAGTCGCCTTTTTAACTAAACACATTACAGACAAGATGTAGGAAGTGAAAAAGACAAATTAACAACTCTGCAATGATGTTGGACATTATCCTGCACAACACCAACACTTTTAAAAAGTGAAAAATTATAGAAATATAGTAAGAAATGGGTGCAGCATTTTGATGTTGACTTGTTTGCATGGTCTCCAAACTTTGCACACTGGTCCAGGACCCCTTGGGGCTTGACATTAAGCAATAAAATCCTATTCATTATAGATAACATTGTTGTAGCCATGGGTCTGCTGAGTTCAGAACCATAAGGCACTTCACTGTAGGTGAAAGTATGACCTTTCTAGAGGCCAAAAAGTCACCTGTGTGCCAGGTAGACCTAAAACCCCTTAGACGTTGAAGGATTAATAGCGTCATGCCAATCGGCTTCGCACCCCTGCTCCGGTCTATGCCATAGGGGATAAGGTGTGGCTGTCTACTAGGGACCTTCCCCTGAGGACCGACTCCAGGAAGCAGTCCCCTAAGTACATCAGGCCGTTTGTGGTCATCGAGGTAATAACTATCCCGAGCATTTAATCAATAAACATCCACAAAACTATTATTTACGTTGTTCAGTCTGATTTTGGGTTCTACCCCCAATATTTAACACTGTGATGCACGGAAGCCATTTTACGGCAGAACGCTCACCACACATCAGCTATCAGGTAGAGAGGTGAGTAGTATATGCCAATTAAGAATGCAGGGGATTATTAGGTGGCCATTATTGAAATGAGGCCTGGTTTGGAATTTGGCCATGACACTGGGGTTAACACCCCTACTCTTATGAATAGTGCCATTGGATCTTTAGTGACCACAGAGAGTCAGGACAACTGTTAAACGGCACCCTATGTTGAGCAGATGTCCCCATCACTGCTCTGGGACATTGGGAAGGATGTTTAGACCAGAGGGAAGAGTGCCCTCTACTGGCCCTCCAACACCACTTCTAGCAGCATTGGTCTCCTGTCCAGGGACTAACCAGGCCCGACCGTGCTTATCTTTAAGGCAAACCAGCAGTGGAATACAGGGCACTATGCTGCTGGCAAGCAGCAGTCTTGTGGCCATAACGTACATTTAGGTATGTACGGCAGGACCAATTCAGAGAGATAACCAGGCCCAAGTCCATGTAATGCTTTGTAGGTTAATAGCAAGACCTTAAAATCTGCAGTAATATTTACTGGCAGCCAGTATAGAGAGGCTAGCACTGGGGTGATGTGTGATCAAACAATTCTGTTTTAGCAGCTGCGTTCTGCATTAATTGAAGATTGTATTGTGACTTATCAGGGTAGCCGGAGAACAGTGCATTGCAATAGTCTAGATGTAAAGAACGTGTGTATTAGTTTCTCTGCAAGATGTTTTGATAAAAAATGATTTTAGCAATGTTCCAGAGAATAAAAAAGGCTGTTCTTGAAATATCTTTTATATGTTCATAAAAAGAGATTGGATTTTGAAATCTAAGGTTCCTCATAGTAAGGAGTCATTTTGCAATGACTGAACAATTTCATTGTGAGATATGACAGCAAATATTGTTGTTTCTTTGGAACAAAATTTTCTGTTTATGCAGGATTTAGAAGTAAGAAATGCTCTGACATTCCTATCCTTATGTCCGCAACACAGGTTTCCAGGATAGACAATTTTGAGGCTTTGCCATGTTTCATAGTGTATCATCAGCATAGCATTGAAAGTTGACGTTGTGCTTTCAGGTGATATCACCAAAAGGCAGCATATATAGAGAAAAAAATAGTGGTCCCAAGACCGATCTCTGAGGAACACCAAAGTGAACCTTTGATTTTTCTGAATATCGACCATCCACATACACAAACTCATCGGGTAGATAGATGTAAACCAGGCATGAACATAACTACTTAGACCAGGGTCTCCCAAACCTTTTAGATCGTGGCCTAGTAACCACAGCTCGTGCCCCCCCTCCACCACCACCAAAATAAAAAGAAAAAACATACTGAAATCTTTTTTCAAGATTCTTTTTACAACAAATATTTTTTGGAAATCTTTATATAAGCCTTTGGAAATCTTTATATAAGCCTATTTGTGCTGTATTGTCTTGTGTTTTGTTATAAGTTGGTGGTCTTTTTCAACATTATATTGTTACTATTCTTACTCTCTTAATGAGTATAGAAATGTCTGCACTTTGCTTTACTTCCTTTCTCTCAGAGGAACATGATATTCAAACTGTTTCCATACTCAATATTAATCACATGGATGATACTGACAATGAAAACACAGCATACATTTAAACAAACTTATTAATTGTCATTTTTAAGGGAGTGCAGAGCTCGTCAACCTCCATATCTTTTGATCCCACTTGATATTTTTAATCGTTCTATTGATCGATCTGTTAATCCACCAGTAATATTCACAGACAAACAAGCAGGGCTCAATTTCCATGACCACGTATCGAAATACAATGATAAACAATGTTAACTACTGTACAATGCCAGAAAACAAATGTATGGCTCGACATTTGACAGAAAATAAATAAAGATTGATAATTACAACTATAATCAGGCAACGTGGATATCTGATTCAGATAACAGATTTTAGAGGAGAGACATGCTTAGAAGAGAGCGTTGAGGTTCTGAAAAACTCAATTGGCTCGTCCGGCTGTCTGTAAAATAAATGTGTGAAATATAGGTTTAAATGAATGCCTTCCATGCAAAACAAATACAGTTATTTCCAAATAGCCTACTCCCTAAACTTATTTAGATGGATTAGCCTGATGCTGTGAAAACACAAAACACCATGTGTCATCTGTGTTTCAAGAAAAGCTTATTTAACTTTTTTTTGCCTTTCAACTTTTCACTCATACACACCCCACACTTTGGGAAAATCTGCCATAGACCAATATGGTTTTACAGTCTCTCGAATAGAAGGAAGTGATCAATTGTGTCAAAGGCAGCAGTAAGGTCGAGTAGAACAAGGACAGATGCAGATCCTTAGTCCGATGCCACTAGATAATTTTCCAGCTTCACAAATGCAGTCTCAGTGCTGTGATTCAGTTGGAAGCCAGACTGGAGTACATCATAGATATTATTTGTCCTAAGGAAAGTGGGGAGTTAAACAAAAGGGGTGCAGGAGCGCATTAGGAATTCAAAGAAAAAGAATATACCATTGTGTATGCCGTTATGTATGCTTGTGAGTTGTGATACATGCTGTATCTGCTCTAAACTCAATTGCCCCTTGTGGGATTAATAAAGTTGTTGAATTGAATTGAATTTCAATTCCCAACAGGCCGGCACACACAGTGATTTAGATTTTAAAAGACTTTAATGTGCCTGGCTGTTTTAACAACGCGTTTCTGCTTTATGCCTTCATCAGGTTGAAGTTAAAAAGATCCTAACAGGAAGCAATTATATAGCTGGTGAAACAGGTGTGTCTCAAGTCAGTCAGAAAATTGGCCACCAGGATCAAATTCAATATAAGTGCATCACATTAACAATATAACAATCCCCAGCATTATTCAGGTAAACATTAACATACAACAACGATGACTAGACATCCATTTCCAAACATCAATAAGGTGTTTAGCAATAGTCTAAAAAGTGTTAGACTTTTTTGTCCTAACTGATCCATGGTCCGGGCAGTTCTGTGCAATCAGGCAACAGTGTTGTGAAGAAATGTGCTTTGGTTTGGAGGAGTTTGTTATTTGTTTCCTGATGAGCAAGGTCCTATCAATGAAGAAGGCCAACATCACTTGTGGAGTGTTGCTTATTATTATGTCCATGTTTAGGATGGTTGCCGTAAAGGACAACAAATGATTTCCTATATCTATTTATTCAGGCTAGTGGGACCCTGAGTCTCCTGCCAGATAGCAGCAGGTGAAATGATGATTAAAGGGGGTAGGTGTGGTCATTATAGACCCAGGTTGCCTTTTGGTTATGGACTGATTGTAAAGGTTCTGGAGATGCAATTATTTGTCTCCAATGATCTGGCTCGTTTGGTTGACAACCTGGGTGAACTTGTGTTTAACTGAGAGGTTCCCATTCCAAGAGATGATGTTAAAGGTGAGAACACTCTCAGTGAGCAACCTGTAGACTGTGGTCAGATTGTGTTTGCTGGCATTGAAGCTCATCAGTTTCCTGAGGAGAGAGAGCCACTTTGAAAAGGTGAAAGGTGAGTTTATTGTCAATAATAGTTCCCAGATATTTAAAATGAGTGACCTGTTCCAATTCCTGCCCCTTCATGATAGCTGGCTTGAATACAGGCCCTATGTTGCCTGCTCCCATCTTATGTCCAGACAGAGCTCCATGGTATCACTGACATTAAGGTTAAGGAAGCTGCCGTCAAACCAGGTGGCAAGGTGGTTGATGTGCTGAGTAGGAAGGGCTGATGACATCCTGCACGCAACCAGGGACATGTCATCAGCATACGTTATGAGTGAGATGTCTTTTCTGATGTATTTTATCTCATTTGTGTATATGGAGAATAGAAGGGGAATAAAACACACCCCTGTGGAAAAGAAACAGGGGGACACAGAGGAGAAGTCCATAGACACATTTGTTGGCCTTGTCTAGATCCAAGGTATGGTTGTGGCAGTGTGAAGATTCCGAAACATGTTGGAAAAAACCCACTGAATCAATAATGGATTCAAAGACGGGTCATTAGACTTCTCCATGTGAATATTGAAGTAGCCAAATACTAAAATAGTATCTGTACTGACTGCACAACCGTAAATCTCAGAATTTATCCCAAATTATGTTCTCAGGAAACTATTTTGAAAACCTAAATTACGTTCTATGCCAACCTATTTAGGGTGTTTTTACGTTTGAACTGCACGTTTTGTTATTAGGCTATATTTGTACTTGAATTACGTTGCTCCGGTACATGTCGTTTAGCGGATTTATACGAGAACATTCCATACATTCCATAGCGTTCGAAATTATATTGCAACATTCACAGTTAAGGTTAGGATGGAGGATACTAACGGTTAAGGTTAGGCATGAGGTTACTAACGGTTAAGGTTAGATATGACGTTACTGAGGTTAAGGTTAGAATTAAGGTTAGGGTTAACATTACAAAACCGACAATCGCGTGTCTGTAGAACAAAACACAAAAAGTTCCGGTCTGGATTTGAACTCGCGAACACTGGCATGCAAGTCGCGGATTTATACGCCCGTCCGCCATCCCCGACCTCCGCCCTAGCAAAAACTATGCTATTTACATGCTACATCATGATCTTCTAATGTTCATATTGAACGTTATTCGAGTGTTCAATTTAGTTCCCTACAAACGTAATTGACCCTCTCATACGTTCATATTGGACATTTTTCGGTTTTACAAAATAGTTCCCTCAGAACGTATTTAATGTGATTTAGGGCTGGACTCCAAGATCCTTTAAGAATTCTGAGAACTCATTGGGGATGGCTGTATACAGTCATACGCAAAAGTTTAGGCACCCCTGACAATTTCCATGATTTTAATTTATAAATAATTGGTTGTTTGGATCAGCAATTTCATTTTGGTCTATCGAATAACTAAAGGACACATATTTCAGTAGTGAAATTAGATTAATTTGATCTACACAATATCAGCAAATACTTGAGAATAATGTAGAGGAATCAGTCACAAAGTTGAAGTTACCCCGGGGCTGGATATTTTAACAAGACAATGACCAAAAACACTGCTTAAAATCTACTCTGGCATTTATGCAAAAGAACAAGTACAATCTTCTGGAATGGCCATCCCAGTCCCCAGACCCGAACATCATTGGAAATCTGTGGGGTGATTTGAAGTGGGCTGTCCATGCTCTGCAACCATCAAACCTAACTAAACTGGAGATGTTAGCAAAATACCTTCATCCAGAATCCAGACACTCATTACAGGCTTTAAGTCTAGAGGATGTTATTTCTGCTAATGCAGACTCAACTAAATATTGATGTGATATTTCTGTTGTGTGCCTAAATTTATGCACCTGTCTAATTTTATTTTGATGCATATTGCACATTTTCTGTTAATCCAATGTATAACGAGTGGACTCCGGAAGTAGAATATAGAAATTTTATTTGAAATATATGGCAATAAAAGGGATGGTCTGGATCTTAAAAGCAGAAGTACAAATACACAGGGCGATGCTAGGTCAGAATGCAGGGGACGTGACACGCAGATACAGGCTGAGGTACAAGGACGCTTGGCATGGTCGAGGTAGACAGGCAGGGTTCGGAACCAGAAAGACTCAGGCCAAGGTACAAAAACAGGATCCAGAAGAGTAGTCAGGTAACAGGCAGCAATGGTCAAGACAAGGGCAGTAATCAGGCAAAGGTACAAAACATATGGCAATCTTGAGAGTAGGAAGAGACAAACAAGGGTCAGTACACAGGTCAATATATATGCAGAATACGAATGCTTAGTAGCTCAAAATAGACAATACCTCGCAACGAGGATGTGTGTGTGGCTGTGCTATATATTATGTGGTGTGCTGTGGCAGGTGTCAGTAATCAGGTGATTGTGATCTGTTATGTGTGCTGTGTTCATGACTGTGAGGAAGTGAGGTGTTTGTGTCGTGTGAGTGTGACCTGGAATGGGTGCTGTGTTCGTGCGGGACGGGAAACAATGAATTACCAGTCTCTGGTGTGGATGCGACCTGACCTGAACTGGGAGCCCTTACACAATTAATCTTATTTCACTAGCGGAATATTATATTACTGTGTCCTTCAGTTATTTGATAGATGAAAATGAAGTTTCTGATCCAAACACCCAATTATTTATAAATGACAATCATGGAAATTGTCAGGCGTGCCTAAATTTTGCATACAACTATATGGTCTGGGGGGCAGTAAATAGTGATGATTGAGGGTGCTGAATAACTTTTATAACTAATACCTCAAAATAGAGAAACCTAACTGTTTTTTTATTTTTTATATTTGATAGTTGGTGTTTTAAATATTAGCAACACCTCCACCTTGGGTGATGCACGGTGGATATGCTTTCCAGGTTAACCAAGAGGAGAAACCTCATTTAGGGCTGTAAATTCATCAGGCTTAAGCCAGGTTTCACACAGGTTTCACAAAGGCCAATGATTATTCCATTGACTGTAATTGCCTCTGAAACAAGGGCTGTAACATTAAGTAATCCCACTTTTTAGGTGTGTGGTATTTTTAGTTTTTCTTTGTGAACAAAATGGAGGAAGGTTTTATTCTAATCAGATTTCCAAGGTAGACCAATATCATCCAACTGCAGCCACAAATGGGCGTTCTCGTGTTTGTGGGGGTTCCCGTTTTCGTAAACTGGAATGCCCCGGAACACATATTATATAGCATTCGAATCACAATCTGGTTCGAATTAATTATATTACAACTTTCATGGTTTTAAGGCATGAGGTTATTAACCAACGCAGTCTCACTGCATTTCTTTTCGTGAAATAGTGACACAATTTTAATCTGTTGATTCGTGTACACAAGAAATATTCATTCCTGCTTCCGCGAGCCGCCATTCCGTAAGTTTTCCGTCCAACCCCAGTTGCAACTAACCTGAGTTAGCGGTTCATCTTAATAATGATAAATGTCACCTGTGCTAAATTTGGTTTGGAACAAAAACGTATTGAATTGCGTCTCGCAGGAACATATGTAGAGCAGCGATACTCATTCCATGTTCCTGCGAGCCTCAATTCCATAGGTTTTGCTATGGAATTGACTAGGGTACCTTTTGGCTCCACTAAGATAGCAGTTTTAAACTGCACCCTATGTCATGGTAAAGCTGTAAGTGAGAATCCTGTCGATGTTGCCAGATAGAAAGGACACCATGCCAGCTACTGTAGGATGTAATCTTTTCACTCTTTAGTAGGTGAGGCTTCACTCTTTTTGTTGGTGAATCCCAGAAAGAGCCCCAGTTATCTACAAATTCCATCTCCTGCAATGGGCAGAACTCGATTTTTAACCAGTGATTGAGTTGTGTGAGTCTATAATATATCTCATCATTACACCTGACTGGGAAGAGGGCCAGAAAAAAATTACTCAATGCCAACACATATTTTAAGCTAATTTACCAGTTGAAGCTAAGTTCTGCTTTTCTAACCACTGTTTTTTTGTGTGCTGACATGGATAACAATATCTCTTATCTCTCTGTGTTTGCCAGTTTTAGACTTTTCTAGCTACACTCTCAGATAAGATTCAATGTTCGTAGCCCTGCACCCTGGTAAACAATGTATAATCGGCAGTTGATTCTTCAAACTAATATTGCAAGTATATTTGCTCTAATTCCAGTTCATTTCTTAATAGGGAAAATCTAGAGAAGGTTTTCTTGGCTCAAAACACGATCTGCGACGAGTAGGGTGACAGCATTTCTTCCCTTTGATAAAATTATTTGGCGGTAGAGAGTGCACGTTGGAATTTTTCTATCGTATCTGTCTAATGGCACAAATGCTGGTTTTTCCTTTTCTTCAGTTTAATAATTATTGCCTGACAGTTGTTTCTGAAGCCAAGCCTCTAACACTGCTATTTTTGCTAAGAGGCGATAATTTTCCTATTTTATACCACTGACAAGGCTCAAAATAGCACCACACTTCCACGGTAGCATAACAACGGTCCCTACATGCAAACCGAAGCATTGAGAACTTTGTAAGTGTACAGACAGTTAATTAAAAAGATAGTTTAAAAGACAGCACCGTTCGCGTATACAGGCAGGCGCCATCTTGGGAAAACGGACTCGACCAGTCGAACCACGAACGGCGTGCTATGTGAGCTGAACTGTAAGCAAATAGTGTTCGATTTTAGTTTGCATCGCCAGCTGTTAGTCTTGCTCATTGATCTGCATGAATGACCGAAAAAAACTTTTGCCATGGGAGCTTTCAAGTCACAGTTCAGCTCATGTAGCGCAGCGTTTGTGGTTCAACTGGTCGAGTCTATTTTTCCAAGATGGCGCCTGCCTGTATATGCGAACAGTACTGTCTTTTAAACTATATTTATAATAAAATGTCTGTAAAAAAATAAAGCTCCATTATTTCTGAGACCAGGAAGTGATATTGAGATTGCCTTGGACCTTTTCAATGAAATTCCATTGCTAGGCAACACCCCGGACATATGACGTGTGTTTACAGTGTTTGGTGCGTTTGACAAAGTGCAGCGTGAACGCAAACCAAACGAAAAATGCAACAATGTTGCAACTTCAACCCCGAATCTCACAGAGTCCACCGAACTATAGGTGTGCTAATGACATTCCCAGTCACTTCCATCCAATTCTATTGGACTGTAACTTTGAATGTGGCCTCGAGCTGTCGCCCTAAGTTGTCAACACCAGTCATTCCTTAAATTTGAACTAGCAATCTCCCAAGACAACCTTTCCCATATGCCCTGTGTGTTGCGGTTGTGTTTGAATACACCCTGCAGTGTTATTATTTGTTAAATTTAAACAATGACAACAAAATGCCAACATTGAGAGAAAATTTGTCACAATACTTATGTTTGCTTATGGAGGACACAGTACAGAGTACAAAATTAAACAAGTCAGATTGGGAAGAATGACCACGGAATATCATAAATATTGCATTAATTTGATTGACACAGTCAGTGGTTTCGTTAACGAATTCTGTCAAAGCTAAAGTGAGCTAGCTTAAATGTAAAAGATAAATTGAAATATTATTTAAAATGTTTATTCTTTTTTTGCTATTTCCAATTGAATCTGATTGTAGATAAAACAAATGGTGTACTGTAAATATCACATTTCTTGAATTAGTTCCAATGTAACTGGGATGATTAAGCAGCCCTGACAGTGCACAAACAACCAATGGTTTGTGGCCTTCACCCGAAGCCCGACAACAGTTCATTTCCAATTTACACTAACCTAACTAAAGTATAAATACCAAGGGAACCCTGGCACATGGAAGGTTCAGTCGTTATGGGAACACTTCTTGATAAATGAGGCCCCTCGTGTGTGCACAGGAGATCTGAGAGCAGTTAATAACTAACTTCATGATATCTTAAGAAATGCTTTTGGGCATAGTGACAGAAACATTTCTGTATGTCTTGTGAGCACTATCACCTACAATTTTAACTAGGTGAGGGTACTTAAAACTAGGGTTGAATGATTAATCTATTTCAAATCACATTCACAATTTCAAACCATGCGATTAGCAAATCGCAAAGCTGGGTTTTTATTTATTATTTGAAACCATGCGATTAGCAAATCGCAAAGCTGTGTTTTTATTTACTTTTTATTTATTATCTTTTGAATATTTTTAAATCCTGATCCGATGCAAATACTTTTTATTGTTATTGGTCACACCTGCAAATGGAGAAGCCTTCAGAAGGCAATTGTCATAATTTTGGCTCTGTACACCACCAGAATGTCATTGAAATTAATCAACCGAGAAGCGATTGAAGTTAAAAAAAGATAGTGTTGATGGACTTACCATAGTTTGGACATGTTGGACTATTCGTCTCTGTGCTGCACAGTAGCTGAAAATATGAACGGTTACTGGTCTCTATAATAGTGAATGTTTGATTCCCGTCATTCTTGTTACTGTTGAATTCATATGAGAAGGAGTTCCAGCTTTGACCATCATATCTCAGCATTAGGTGGTTATGGATCCATCTAGAATTTAGGGATATTTTTACATCTTGATGGGCATACAATGTTCCACTGCGACCTCCCTGGAAAACAGAAAAACAACATTAAATCTGAACTTTAAATACTTTAATGTTTACTATTCAAATTATTAACCTCATAGCAAAACACTTTCATTATTGAGCTCTAAATATTTTTGAGATCCTTTTTTAATTACCAGAATAAACTTAAATAAACTATACAAATAGTAAGTTGCACAAAAGCTGCATTACTGTCATATTTTACATGAGGTTTATAAGGAATACTTTCTTCAGATACTGGTACTTACATCACCAACTAGTTCATAGTGCCAAGTGTAGGGGGTTTGGTTCCTCACACTTACACATGCGCCCATGATTACGATTTGCTAGGGGGAAAGCAGAGTTGGTGTGAATAGTTTACTGCACAGTTTTATTAAAATCAGTTAAAATCTACTGGACATTATGTCCAATATATATCCAATAATTATGTTTATATTTTAGTTGTTTAGCAGATTTTTGTTAAAATTATTAAAATCTACTGGACATTATGTAGATCTCGGGTGCTAGGCAATACATGTTGTGCTCGGTGCGTGATCTTGCGTGATCTCGTAGGATCCCGCGGGATCGCGGTAGCAGACGAGAGTAGCAGCCACCAGCCAAGTGTTATTTAAATATACTTCTGGTGTACTTACAGACTTTTCAATGCCTCGTTTCATAAGTACAGAACCTATTTGTACTTCTGTTAAAGTTTGGTAACATTACGGTAACATTCCGCAAGACAGTGAGTTATATGCATGCCCTTTTTTTAGAGTAAGGAATTACACAGTTAACTTAGAAATTCTAACTATGAGTTTTATGCTCAAATATAGAGTGGGGAAAACAGGTATTTGATACACTGCAGATTTTGCAGGTTTTCCTACTTAAAAAAGCATGTAGAGGTCGTGTAATTTTCATCATAGTGACACCTCAACTGTGAGAGACGGAATCTAAAACAACAATCCAGAATATCACATTGTATGATTTTTTTATAATTAATTTGCATTTTATTGCATGGCATAAGTATTTGATCGCCTACCAACCAGTAAGAATTACAGCTCTCACAGACCAGTTAGTTTTCTTTAAGAAGCCCTCCTGTTCTCCACTCATAACCTGTATTAACTGCACCTATTTGAACTTGTTACCTGTATAAAAGACAGACACTCCTGTCCACACACTCAATCAAACTGACTCCAACCTCTCCACAATGGCCAAGACCAGAGAGCTGTGTAAGGACATCAGGGATAAAATTGTAGACCTGCACAAGGCTGGGATGGGTTACAGGACAATAAGCAAGCAGTTTGGTGAGAAGACAACAACTGTTGGTGCAATTATTAGAAAATGGAAGAAGTTCAAGATGATGGTCAATCTCCCTCGGTCAGGGGCTCCATGCAAGATCTCAACTCGTGGGGCATCAATGATCATGAGGAAGGTGAGGGATCAGCCCAGAACTACACAGCAGGACCTGGTCAATGACTAGAAGAGAGCTGGGACTAGCCTGGTTTACACCAGACCCTTCTAAGTTCTGACTGGAAGTGGGTCTGGGCAAGGTTCATTCACAGCCCATTTCCAACAGGGCGTCACCAACGGACGCCACTTAAATGCCTCTCGGCACAATTTGAAATATCAGACTTTTGCCAAATTGAGTCGGCAAGACTGCGACAACATCTTTTTTAGAAATAAAGGCTTTGAGTGTTGTTCTTTGCTCAGTTTTTAACAAAAAGGAAACAAAATAAGCTGATTTAAACAATGATATTGCGGTGGTTCCATTGCAGCAGCCATCGTTGTAATTGTCTGCTTCAACCAATGACAGTATAGCTGCGCTATCATCATCGTATAAAGCCCTCCTCAACAGTTGTGATTGGTGCCTCGATTTGGAAAAATTGGAAATGGGCTTGAATAGGCTCTTGGCCAGACTGACTTGCAGAGCAAATCGAAATTTAGCCGGAAGTCCGTCAGGGTTCTCTCAGGCTAAGCTGGGACCACAGTCTCAATGAAAACCATTAGTAACAATGCAGCACATGCAATGTCCCCATGCTCAAGCCAGTGCATGTCCAGGCTCGTCTGAAGTTTGCCAATGACTTTCTGGATGATCCAGAGAAGGAATGGGAGAAGGTCATAAGGTCTGATGAGATAAAAAAAGAGCTTTATGGTCTAAACTCCACTAGCTTCTTTGGAGGAAGAAGAAGGATGCATACAACCCCAAGAACACCATTCCAACACTAAAGCATGGAGGTGGAAACATCATTCTTTGGGGATGCTTTTCTGCAAAGGGGACAGGACGACTGCATCGTATTGAGGGGAGGATGGATGGGGCCATGTATCGTGAAATCTTGATCAACAACCTCCTTCCCTCAGTAAGAGCATTAAAGATGGGTCATGGCTAGGTCTTCCAGCATGACAACGGCCCAAAACACACAGCCAGGGCAACTAAGGAGTTGCTCCGCAAGAAGCATCTCAAGGTCCTGGAGTGGCCTAGCCAGTCTCCAGAACTGAACCCAAAAGAAAATCTTTGGAGCTGAAAGTCCATATTGCCCAGCGACAGCCCCGAAACCTGAGGGATCTAGAGGTCTATATGGATGAGTGGGCCAAAATCCCTGCTGCAGTGTGTGCAAACCTGGTCAAGAGCTACAGGAAACGTATGATCTCTGTAATTGCAGGTTTTTGTTCCAAATATTGAGTTCTGCTTTTCTGGTGTATCAAATACTTACGTCATGCAATAAAATGCAAATTCATTATTTAAAAGTCATACAATGTGATTTTGTGTTTCTTTTTGGGATTCCTTCTCTCACAGTTGAATTGTACCTATGATAAAAATGACAGACCTCTACATGCTTTGTAAGTAGGAAAACCTGCAAAATCAGCAGTTAATCAAATACTTGTTCTCCCCACTTTATCTACTGTAACATATTATTGATAATGATAACAACTAATTTATAACTGCAGAACATGAGGAGAGTTCACTAAAATTACAGTAGATCCTGGTTTTACCATAGTAAATACCACAGTATATACCACAGTATAGACAAGGTTTGGCAGCAAGCCATGCTTTGTATGTGTTTACCTGGACACAATACTCAATTGTCAGTGTCCCCAGTATACTATACATTCTAAAGTGATTACAATTGGGTGTTCTTATATTGACAAAATTGTAAAAACATAGCACTTAGAGACAGTGGCCAGGTGAACAAAACCAAAGGCATTACAATGTTTTTTAAATATACATTATTATCGTATTTTGTCCATGGACTACTGATATTGTAAGGAAAATATACAAAAAAATGAAACCAATAGGCCATCTTGCAATTCGGCTTAACTATCATAGACTCGCAATGCCACTTGAGAACGGTCAATGTTAAGGGTTTCCAGGTGGAAATATCACTTATGTGATTTGTCTACTTGTCAGTGTATCTTAGCTATCAGGCCAGATCAGCACTGTGAGGCTAGAACTATCACTGTGCAATTTCTAAATTACAGTTGATAGTATTTTAACAAACTAGTATGTACTGAAATCAAACAGACATAAACTATAGAAAACAATATAATGTTTAATACTCAAAGTCTAAACATTGCCATATTAATGTAAATGTGTAATTTATAGAATACATGCACCAGCTTTAAATTACAGTATATTTAAAACAAACAAACCTTTTCCTATGGAGCTTTTCTCTCTGCTTACTATTCAGCCAAAACTCACAAGAAGTTAAAATACTTAACTTCTGGATGACAGTGAATTTGGAGACACTGCACCGCCTCTTATATAGGTTGAGTATTGTAAAAAAGTGACAAGTAATAAAACACCCCTTTTAACCTTTGTAATGGACTTCCTTGTTTCAGTAGCATATCTTGGCCATTGCCCACATTTGTTTTACTTTCATATTTCAAAGGCCATGACAATTGTTTTTATCATGTCCTTAAAAGGACTCTACTGTAATGTGCTGAGTTAGGCAGGAGGCAGAAGTGGTAGTCCAAAGCGAGATCATGTAATAATGCCTAATAAACAGGAGAAACAAACCAGCAGTCTGAGAAACTGAAAGTAAAGTCTTTGGAGAGCTGGAAAATAACATAAAGACTGTAAAAAGGCAATAAACAACCATAGTCAAGCATTCCGAATGATGAACAATAACATACAGAGAGCAAACATTTGCAGTGTGCTCCAAAATAACTGGCACCCCTGTCTGGCAATGCACAAACAATACTGTAAAACATATAAACAATACAATTATAGAGAAAAACTCAAAATACCAACATGTGAGAAATACTGTACATTATTACAGTTTTTCCCAATTGTTAACACACAAAATGCAAAATTTGGCTCATTGTGTCAAAATTCAACACACAAGAATTCTTGACACAACACTTGGAGATTAACGTCTAACTGCCATGTCAAAAAGACATTCTGCAAACACAACTTAACACTCTGACTTCAAAAGGCCCTTTTCAGATCGATAGGGAACACACATGCACATGAACAATAAACAGTCACAACACACTGGTCAACTTTACTCAAGACACTTCTGTCATTTGTAGTTTTTAAACCGTTTTTATTCCCACAACCAAGCCTCAGTGATACATTGTACAGGGAGTAAAACAACTCCCAATATAGCTGCGAGCAGCGATACAGGGGCCAAGCTGCTGAGGGGCCCGTAGCGCAATGCGGAGCAGAAAGAGGAAAAACGGCAGATATCGAACGTACGCGAAGAACAGGTAGGTTCGGAAGTAAAGATGAGACGAAATCGGAATGAACAGAAGTTCCGATGAGAACGAACGTGGAACGAAGGAAAAAAACAAGCTCATTTCTAATCCAAGAGCGAGAAAGATCGCTACGGCTCTTACCCGGATAACAAAGGATTTGAAATGACAATTTCACACACGATTTTAAAATCGTCCTGCGTAGGACTCGAACCCACCGTCTATGGGTCAGGCGTCCGTCGCTCGTCTCGTTGCGCCACCTGGCAGACGCGCACCTAAGCAGCTGCCAAAATTCAATGGATTCAAGAGAGAATTGAGTCAAAATTTGACTTTATTTACCAAGATGGCAAAGTTCCATTAATCAAGTCAAGTGCAAACCTTTATACGAACGTGCCACATATCTTATTCCAATGAGTTACATTTCAGAAAGACACTACGTCCGTAACACAACGGTTTGGGCTCACGGCGCACCGTTCAGCAGCTTACGCTTAAGCTATAGAGGAGAGGCTTCGGTGTAAGAACAAGGACACGATAAGCACACGAAAGAATTACTTAACATCTCAACCGGTTAAGCGTGCTAAGACGTATTTTTGCTAATATAACTTACGGTTAGCCAATGCGGAGCCAGAAGAGCAAAAAGAGCAGAAATAGAATGTACACGAAGAACAGAGGTTGAGAAGTACTTACGGATCAAAACAAGCTGCTTTAGCGCAATATATTAGAACAACGCTTGAACATTACAGAAATCGACACAGTTTTACACTCATCCGACGCGGGGTTCGAACCCACAACCGGAACGGCTCGCTATTAGCAATGCGCGGTTTAGCAGCCTGCGCCACTCAGAGAATGGACAATCACACACTGCAGAGTAGAGGATTCAGTGTAAGAATAGGCACACAAAAGCAGGTTAACATGCTAAACTTACATGATGCTTCCATGTTTTTAGTAAGATATTAGCATGATTAACATGATGCTAGTATAATAAACCTGTTGCTATTATAATGCTAGCATGTTTTTAGGAAGATATTAGCATGATTAGCATGATGCTAGCATAATAAACCTGTTGCTAACATGATGGTAGCATTAAAAACATGATGCTTACATGATGCTAGTATGTTTTTAGTAGGATATTATTAGGATAACCATGATGCTAGCATGATGCTAGCATGATAAACATGTTGCTAACATGTTTTTAGTAAGATATTAGTATGATAAACATGATGCTAGCATGTTTTTAGTAGGATATTATTAGGATAACCATGATGCTAGCATGATAAACATGTTGCTAACATGTTTTTAGTAAGATATTGGTATGATTACCATGATGCTAACATAATAAACCTGTTGCTAACATGATGGTAGCATTAAAAAACATCATGCTTACATGATGCTAGTATGTTTTTAGTAAGATATTAGCATGATTAGTATGATGCAAGCATGTTTTTAGTAAGTTATTAACATGATTAGCATGATGCTACCATGTTTTTAGTAAGATATTAACATGATTAGCATGATGGTAGCATAATAAACCTGTTGTAAACATGATGGTAGCATTAAAAACATCATGCTTACATGATGCTAGTATGTTTTTAGTAAGATATTAGCCTGACTAGCATGATGTTAACATAATAAACCTATTGCTAACATGATGCTAGTATAATAAACATGTTGCTTACATGATGTTTCCATGTTTTTAGTAAGATATTAGCATGATTAACATGATGCTAGCATAATAAACCTGTTGCTATTATAATGCTAGCATGTTTTTAGGAAGATATTAGCATGATTAACATGATACTAGCATGTTTTTAGTAAGATGTTAGCATGATTAGCATGATGCTAGCATGTTTTTAGTAAGATATTAGCATGATTAGCATGATGGTAGCATAATAAACCTGTTGTAAACACGATGGTAGCATTAAAAAAGATCATGCTTACATGATGCTAGTATGTTTTTAGTAAGATATTAGCATGACTAGTATGATGCTAGCATGTTTTTAGTAAGTTATTAACATGATTAGCATGATGCTACCATGTTTTTAGCAAGATATTAACATGATTAGCATGTTGTTAGCACTATTGCCATGATTGACATGATGCTATCATGATTAATAGTGTTTGGTGTAACAGTTTCGAGTGTTTGGATTGGGCGGAGTAACTGGCTAGAGTGTTTGGAGTGGGCGGAGTAACTGGGAAGGGTGGGTGGAGTAACTGGTTAGAGGGGGCAGATTATATTGGTAAAGGGTTTTGAGTGGGTGGAGTAACTGGGTGGAGTGGGTAGAGTAAATGTGGGGAGTGGTTGGAGTGGGCGGAGTAACTGTTCAATTC
>JACXGM010004759.1:0-12562 GCA_016801145.1 Umbra pygmaea
ACACAGTAAATAAACACTAAACACACCTATGAATCAATTGATCAATCACACAGTAAATAAACACTAAACACACCTATGAATCAATTGATCAATCACACAGTAAATAAACACTAAACACACCTATGAATCAATTGATCAATCACACAGTAAATAAACACTAAACACACCTATGAATCAATTGATCAATCACACAGTAAATTAACACTAAACACACCTATGAATCAATTGATCAATCACACAGTAAATTAACACTAAACACACCTATGAATCAATTGATCAATCACACAGTAAATAAACACTAAACACACCTATGAATCAATTGATCAATTACGGCAATCAGGTGTACAGACAATCAGGCGCTTTGTTAGAAAAATGAATAATTTGTTAGAACAATCAAAAACAAACAGATGAGTTTACCTGTTATCAACAAAAATGGACAGCAACATTGCAGTATGAGGAAGTGTTAGCGTAAGGATGAAAGGGGGAGCCCACGGCCCATAAACTCAGCCAACAAACTCAGATTTGTAGACAGACTACACAAGATCGTCATAGAAGAAGACCAAATTAATGCAAAGCAGATTAGAGGACATATCCTGTAATGTGGAAGAATTGCTATGGCCAGATCCAGTTAAACGACGACATGAATTTATGCATTCGCTTTTGTCTCCACAAATGTTATACAACATAATGTTGTTACATATAAATGTTATTTTGTATTGCAGTTCTGTTATGATTTTCAATATCAAATGCAATCTTTGGAAATGCATGGACATATTGACTGATTTTACCATATCAGGTGAAATGTATATTTTCATCATTGTACATTGCCAGTCTTTTATGTTGTGTTTGGACAATCAATTCATACTCTTGACAATGTCTTTTACAAAATCAAACCCAGACTATATAATTAGAAGAGTAGAAATATGAAAAATATTTTAGATTCATCACAGCAGTGTGTAAATGGTCGAAACAGAATGAGCTAAAGCTAATGGCACAAACACTTTAACTAAATACACTGGTGATTACTGGATAGATGTAAGCTGTGTAAAGTTAACTGGAGCAGAAGGTGATATATTGTACAAACAGTGAATGCCATAAACAGTCTGAGGGACAACAAACATTTAACACAAAGTTGGTGGTGACTGGAGCCACCACCCTCTCATGTCCAGGAGGGGGCAACCATGACACATGCAGAATGGTACCTCATCTTCACTGTGGTGTATGATGGTGGATCTTTGATTTTGTGGAGCTACTTGACATCCTCTCTCGATGCTCTTAATTGCTTACAACTTTTTTGTAGCTTGCTAGTACAGAAGTTTAGCTTGTAAATTTATTAGCTACTCATTATTCACTTAATGACCTTATTATTTGGACATTATTGAGTGTGATCTTCAGATCATTTCTGTGGTTTTGTTTTTTGCTACAGGTCAAAATACTTAATTTATGTACTTCAATTAATTACGGGCGAAGTTGTAAAAAGTGCAAATTTAAAGTACATTTCTGTGTTTGGCTGAGTTCACACGTTTTGGGAATTTCCTAATTAAGACCAAAATGATCAGGCAAAGGGAGATTATAACTAGTGATCTATGAAATTAATATGAAGAGTAAAAAACAAACTGGTCAGTAGTTAGTAATGAGCACCCCTTACCTGGTCTTTTATGTTTTAATTAGAAACTTCCCAAAATGTGTGAACCCAGCCGAGTACGTTACTTTGTACTTTTTACAATTTTATTTTTTATAATAATAAATAATGTAAATAATGTGGCAAGTTAGAAGACGGAGGTACATTTTTTTTTAGGTTTAGGCTAAATCCTAAGAGATCATCCCTGAGCCCCTTCCTCCCAGGCGTTCTCAGGAGTCACCTGTTTATTAGTGTGTTACCTGTTCCAGTCTTTTCTGTTGTTTAGGTCCATGATTATATTGTACTCTTAGTTGTTCCTACATGGTGCTCAGGCTTTCTCTATGATTTCTAATCAGCGCAGCTGTTTAGTTTCCCGCAGCTGAATTGTATTGTCATTACCAGGGTATATATATATACCAGAGAGCTGGGAAAGGAATTTGTCGATTATTGCTCCATATGTCTAAGCGAGCTGTTTTGTGTTTGGACCGCATTTTGTTTGGGAACAGTAAAAATCCTTCTGTGCCTGCTATTGCCTCCGACCTGTTCGTATACTCGTGACATAATAATCGACCATTACCATGGAGGCAGCAGGTCGTGAGTTGACTACTGGCTCCCTGGAGGAGCATGGTTTTCTGCTGCAGCAACACCACCACCAACTCGCCAGTCTGGGCACAGCGATGGAGGAAGTCCTTTGATAGACTCTGCACTATGGACGTAGCGCAAAGAGGAGCAACCCCGTCTCGGGATCCCGACCCTGTGGTCTCCACTATTCCAAAGGGGGGTCGAGGAATGGACTTAACCTTGCCCGAGAGGTACGACGGGAACGCCTCGCTGTCGGGGGTTTCTCCTCCAGTTCGCGCTATATTTTGCCCACCGAGCTGGACCACGGGTGTCGGATCGGACCAAAATAGCCACCGTAATCTCTGTGCTGACGGGGAAAGCCCTCGAGTGGGCGACCACCCTATGGGAGCAGGGTGGTGAGGAGACGGGGACTACGCGGTCTTCAGGCGTCTCTTCCGTGAGGTCTTCGACCATCCGAAGGAGGGGCGTGAGAGAGGGGAGCAGCTGCTCCAAATCAGACAGGGTGCGCGTTCCACCATGGATTACGCACTAAAGTTTAGGACGCTGGCCTCCGCGAGCGGGTGGAACGAGGCTGCCCTCCTTGCCCTGGTTCGGAAAGGGCTCTCTGAGGAGGTCCGTATTGAGTTGGCCTGTCGGGACGAGGGAGCGTCGCTTGATGAACTGATACACATGGCTATACGCTTGGATAGGTTGCTGAGGGCTCGGAAGAAGCCCACTCGGAGGACGTCATCCCCCCCAGGGTTCAGTAAGGAGGAGCCCATGAAGATGGGCAGTACCCATTTGACACCACAAGAGAGGTCTCGTAGGCTTAAGGTGGGCTTATGCCTGTATTGTGGAGAAGAGGGGCACCTAGAGGCACAGTGTCCATCTACCCAGGGGACCCCACGCCGGCAGAAGAGATAGACACCACCTCTTTCCAAGGTAAGCTCGCGGTCATCTGGTTATATGTCATCTTCTGCTGTGTTAACCGTGTCTGTCACTCTGCCCGAGTATCCCGGGATTCGTTCCCTGTCAGCTTTGATTGATTCTGGAGCCGCAGGAAATTTCATCGATGCCCAGCTGGTAAAGAGATGGAGCATACCTGTGGAGAGCCTGGATGTTCCCATTCCTGTACTGGCGGTGGACTGTCGCCCCTAGGGTGTGGTAAGGTGTACCATCAAACGCAACCACTGGTATTAGTTATGCACACTGGCCATCTCGAACACATCAGGCTGTATGTTCTGACCTCACCTACTCATCCTATAGTGTTAGGCATGCCGTGGCTCCAGCTACACGATCCACTCATATCACGCAGGGAGGGGAGAATAAACTACTGGTCCCCGACATGTCAGCAGAGGTGTCTTTCGTTGCCTATACGGGCTACTGCCATCGAGAGTCCTACTGTTTGTTCTAACGTCTCTGCTCTTGTGCCGGTGGAATACCATGATTTATTACAGGCCTTCTTCAGAACGCAGGCAAACCGTCTACCGCCACACCGGAAAGGGGACTGTCCTATCGAGCTCCAAGCGGATGCTGTGTTGCCTAAAAGCCATGTCTACCCGCTGTCATACGCAGAGACGGAAGCTATGGCATCCTACATTCAGGAGTCCCTACAGCATGGCCACATCTGACCCTCCACATCACCGGTGTCATCGAGCTTCTTCTTCGTAAAGAAGAAGGATGGAGGTCTCCGACCATGCATCGATTACAGGGCGTTGAATAAAATCACAGTCAAATACAGGTACCCATTGCCCATTATCCACTCAGCTGTTGAATCCATGCACGGGGCCCGCTTCTTCACCAAACTAGATTTACGAAGTGCATACAACCTCATCATTATTCGTTCAGGTGACGAGTGGAAAACAGCTTTCAGCACTACCTCGGGGCATTATGAGTATTTTGTTAATGAGCTGTTCCGGGACCTCTTGGGTCGCTGTGTCCTGGTATATATTGATGACATTTTGATCTATTCACCATCCTACCACCAATATGTCAGCCAGGTCCGGGAGGTGCTGTCCCGATTGATCCAACATTACCTGTGTGCCAAAGCTGAGAAATGTGCATGCCACCTGCCCTCTGTTTCTTACTTTGGTTACAGGATAACGGCCTCCGGAGTGGAGATGGAGACGGACAAGGTGGACGCCGTGCGCCACTGGCCCATTCCGACTGTTGTGAAGTAGCTGCAGAGGTTCCTGGGGTTCTCGAACTTTTACCGGCGGTTCGTTCGCTCCTTCGGCACCGTGGCAGCCCCACTTACTGAGCTGTTGAAAGGGGTTCTGCGCTGCTTGCCCTGGACCGAGGGGGCGGAGAGGGCGTTTGCCGCCCTGAAGGAACTGTTTACCACTGCACCTGTCCTGCTACACCCTGATCCGGACCGGCCTTTCGTGGTGGAGGTGGATGCCTCGGAGGTAGGAGTGGGGGCCGTGCTGTCTCAGCGGTTGGGGGTTCCTGCTAAGCTGCATCCCTGTGCCTTTCTCTCTAGAAAGCTGACCTCCGCAGAGAGGAACTATGACGTTGGGGACAGGGAATTGCTGGTTGTTGTAGAGGCCCTAAAGCGATGGAGTCACTGGCCGGACGGGGCCAAGCATCCTTTCATGATATTGACTGACTATCGCAACCTGGAGTACCTGAGGGCGGCCAGACAATTGAACCCATGACAAGCGAGGTGGGCCATGTATCTCACGCGCTTCGACTACCAGCTCTCCTACCGTCCGGGTAGCAAGAACACCAAGGCAGACGCGCTGTCGCATATGTACGACAGGGAGGACCAGAGCAGGGAGATCGCACCTGTCATCCCAGCTGCACGTATCGTGGCACCCATCAGCTGGGACGTGGATGACGACATACAACAGGTACGGCACCCGCCTCCCGCTAACTGTCCCCAGGGGCGTTTATTTGTGTCTACAGATCTTCGGGATCGGTTGCTGGTCTGGGCACACACCTCCCTGGCGTCTGGACACGCTGGGATAACACGCACCCTGCAACAGTTGAAGACCAAGTATTGGTGGCCACGCATGGACAGGGATGCTCGCCGTTATATGTCGTCGTGCTCTACCTGTGCGCAAAGCTCCACCCCACGGCACCGACCGGTTGGTAAGCTGTGTCCGTTACCAGTCCCCCAACGACCGTGGACACATATATCCGTGGACTTCCTGACTGACCTGCCAACCTCTCAATGTAATACCACCATCCTGGTTGTGGTTGATAGGTTTTCCAAATTCTGCAAACTCATCCCACTCCGAGGTCTACCTACAGCCTTCCAGACTGCCGAATGTTTCTTCACCCATGTCTTCCGTGCATATGGCACTCCGGAGAACATAGTCTCTGACCGAGGACCTCAGTTTGTGTCCCGGGTGTGGAGGGAGTTTATGAACCGCCTGGGGATCGTCGTCAGCTTGACCTCGGGATACCACCCTCAGACAAACGGTCAGACGGAGAGGGTAAACCAGGAGGTTGGTCGTTTTCTTCGGTCATACTGTCGGGACCATCATCACACCTGGGCTGATGTTCTGCCATGGGCCGAATACGCCCAGAACTCCCTCACGCACTCTTCCACTGGCATCACCCCGTTCCAGTGCGTCCTGGGTTACCAACCTCCTCTGGCTCCGTGGCATCCCAGCTCCGCCAGTATCCCGGCTGTGGATGACTGGTTTAGACGTGCGGAGGCGCTGCGGAACCTGGCTCATACTCGTCTCCAACGGGCGGTTCGTCGCCAGAAGGACCAGGCAGACTGCCACCGCAACGAGGCTCCTACCTTCCAGCCAGGTGATAGGGTATGGGTGTCCACCCGGGACTTCCCCTTTCCCGACTCATGCCGGAAATTGTAGCCGAAGTACATCGGTCCCTACCCGGTCATACGTCGGGTTAACGAGGTATCATACACCTTGCGTTTGCCTGCCCATGTCAAAGTCTCACCCATGTTTCATATCTCTCTTCTTAGGCCGGTGGTTCGGGGTCCCTTGGACACTGACGTCCCCTCTGGTGCTCCTCCTCCTCCCCTCTCCATCGACGGTGAGCCCGCCTACGCGGTCAGTGCTCTTCTTGACTCTCGGCGCCGGGGTGGCTTGTTACAATACCTGGTGGACTGGGAGGGGTACGATCCGGAGGAGAGGAGTTGGGTCCCCGCTCGAGAAATCTTGGACCCCTCTCTCCGACGGGACTTCCACCTGCTGCACCCTGATCGTCCTGGTCCGCGGCCCAGGGGCCGTCCGCGCTCTAGACCCATCTCGGCGGCTGGAGCCACTCCTCAGAGGGGGGGTGATGTCAGGATCATCCCTGAGCCCCTTCCTCCCAGGCGTTCTGAGTCACCTGTTTATTAGTGTGTTACCTATTCCAGTCTTTTCTGTTGTTTAGGTCCATGATTATATTGTATATAAGTTGTTCCTACACGGTGCTCTAGCTTTCTCTATGATTTCTAATCAGCGCAGCTGTTTAGTTTGGTGCAGCTGAATTGTATTGTCATTACCAGGGTATATATATATACCAGAGAGCTGGGAAAGGAATTTGTCGATTATTGCTCCATATGTCTAAGCGAGCTGTTTTGTGTTTGGACCGCATTTTGTTTAAGAACAGTAAAAATTCTTCTGTACCTGCTATTGCCTCCAACCTGTTTGTATACTCGTGACACACGTTGCTCTTGACACGCCCACTTAAAAAAAAACACCAATCATGCTGCAGTTATTTGGTCACCCATCACTCAAGATTTACTTCATTATTTTACATTTACATTACTGTCCTGGCAGACCGTTTCTACTGTTTAAATTAATGGTTGTTGAGATGTAACCTTCTTATCTTGGTCAAACATAGATCATGTATTTATAGATACTTAAACGTGTCTTTATAATATATGTCATTTTATTTATTTATTTAATTACAGGACAGTAGGAAGCTGGGCGGTGTCACCCCATGAGGCAGCATCATGCCCTAGGCTCCCTTTAGGACACTGGTGTCATCTGGTTTGCATTGTCACTAATTAGTTGGGATCTCCCCTCACCTGGCAGTCTAAGTCTTAATTTCTGCTTTAATTGAAGGGAAAGACCAAAGACCAGCATACACTAGGCCCTCTGTGGAACCAGCTTGACACCCGTGAACTAGGACACATTTTTCATGTGGACTGCACAGAGAGTCCCCCGAGCCCGGGCTGGAACATCTGTCACCAGGGGGCATGTGTGGTCTGGAGATGGGGCTGGAACATCTGTCACCTGGGGGCATGTGTGGTCTGGAGATGGGGCTGGAACATCTGTCACCAGGGGGCATGTGTGGTCTGGAGATGGGGCTGGAACATCTGTCACCAGGGGGCATGTGTGGTCTGGAGATGGGGCTGGAACATCTGTCACCAGGGGGCATGTGTGGTCTGGAGATGGGGCTTAGTAAATAAACATCAATTGTTACACTTTATTCGGAGAGTCCGAAATTCCATTTCTAGGTGCTCTACGGATAGTTTGTTGATGATATGACTATTAACAAACTATCAATGGTTAAGGTTAGGCTTAACATTAGGGGAAGGGTTAAAGTTAGGATTAGGGTTAGGGTAAGGAGATAGTTTGTTCAAATGTTGTTGATAGTCTGCAGATAATCTGTAGAGCATGTACAGATACACTTTTTGGACTCTCAAAATAAAGTGTTATCGCATCCGTTAACTCACACAGGAGAGAAACCTTACCCATGCTCTGATTGTTGGAAGAGTTACTTTCAGCAGTGCACAAAAGCTAGAGGCACAAAAATTAACTCAGACAGAGGAGAAGTGTTTTCACTGCTCTAAATGTGGCAAGCGTTTCAGTCAGTCAAGCTATCTAAAGATACACCATATAACGCACACTCCTTACCGTTGTCAGTGTGGAAACAGTTTCATTCGGTCATCAAACGTAAGGGAACACCAGTTAAAGTACCACACAACTGACACTGGACTTCTGCTTTCGAAGACTACTCAAAAACATAGTAAAATTAAAAAATGTGAACTTGTGTTTTTAAGATGCAAATAAATTTTCCCACCTTTTATGGAAATGTGAACTGTGGTGGTATATTAAATACAAACATGTAAACCTTATAATGCTGATATTATTTTCCCAATCAACTGGGTATACTGCAGTAGTTCTGTGTTCTTTATTCTACTTCTTACCACTTATCTGTGTTCATCTTGACCAGTGCTTAGAGTATACCTAACCTGTGTTACCATAGTAAACCTGTTAACATGTTATAACAGTGGAGTTTGTTTAGTAGTTGAGGGCAGTAAAATTGTCTAGCCGTTACAATTTAGCCCTTGTCAAAGTCACTGAAATCCTTATGCTTAACCATTTTTCCTGCTTCTAACTCATCAACTTTGAGGACAAAGTAAGATAGCAACTAAATTCCCAAGAGACACTATGAAAGAAGTGCAGGCCTTGGTGTCGACTTAGGGTCACCGGATTTAGGAAAGCTTCATTAGATAACCACAGCCTGCTTGGTAGGGTTATCAGAAGAAAGCCTTTTCTGAGTGAAGCCCTTGGAGTTTTCCAAACATCATTTTAATTATGTCTTGAAGAAGTTGCTCTGGTCAGATCAGAACAAATTTTTACTTTTTGGTCAGATACTGCATTGGCATGTTTGGCGTCGAAACAGAGCTGAAAACAAGGAGAGGTACCTCATACCCATTGTGAAATATGTTGGTGGGTCAGTGATGTTTTGGGTCTGTTTTAATTCCAGTGGCAGTGGTCAAGATTGATGGCATAATGCATTCTACCAAGTATCAGGCAATTTTAGCTGACAATCTGGTTGCCTCTGCCAGACGGCTAGGACTTGGCCATAGGTGGACGTCCAACAAGACAATGACAACAAAACATACCTCAAGCTCCACACCGAAATGGTTCAATGACAACAAAATTAATGTTCTGCAACCAGATTCAGCCAAAATTGCCTGGCGTTGGCGTCTGATGGTGGTTTTTGAAACCTGGTGACCCCGAAACGCCACCAAGGTCTACATTTCTGTCACAGTGATTCTTGGGGATTTTCCTATCCTGGGGAATAAAATGTATATGTCTCCTCTACCCTTGAGGTTTTCAACTGTTCCATATCTTTAGATTTTTTAATAATTGCCCTGACCGTGCTCAGTGGTATATTCAATTGTTTGTGTATCTTCTTGTAGTCCATGGAGGACATAGATTTTTTATTTAATCAATAAATTATTTTTGTTGGTTCCATTGATACATAAATAAAGTACAGTATTTCTCACATGTTGGGGTTTAACATTTTGCTATATAATTGTATTTATATTTTTTACAGTATTGTTTGTGCATTGCCAGTCAAGGGTGGCAGTAATTTTGGAGCCCACTGTGTATGGAGCATTGGTGACAAATCAGATGGCACTGTGGAGAAGAGTGATGGATTTCTGTTGATCACATTGCCGAAATCTAGGATAGAAAATTGTCTAGTTAGAAAATCCTAGCTTTAGTTTTGGAATGGACATGGTAATGTGGGACTGGAATGAAAGTAAACAATCTAACCAGACACCTAGGTATATGTAAGTGTCCACATATTTTAGTTTAGACCCAACCAAAGTAAAGATGGCAGTTAGGTTGGTGGGTGAAGGTAATGTATGGTTGGAAAGCATGCATTTGGTATTGCTGGAGTTTAAAATCAGTAGAATGCCACAGAATGAGTGTTGTATGGCATCAAAGCTCTTCTGGAGGTTTGTTAGCACTGTAGGTCCGGATGTGTATAGAATGGTGTTAACTGTGTATAGATGGATCTGAGAGTCACCAGAGGCATGAGCAACATCATTGATATACACAGAGAATAGGTCCAAGAACCATACCCTGTGCCAACCCCGTAGAGACGGTCCAGACAACAGACCCAATCGAGGGAGTGATTTGCGAAAACAAGTTAATTAAGTCTGCCAATAAAGATGGAATGATTTACAGAGTTTGAAAGCCTTGGCCAGGTCAATAAAACATCTGCACAGTAGTCTTTTATCAATGGCAGTTGTAATATAATTTAAGACCTTGAGCATAGCAGAGGTGCAGCCATGACCAGCTCAGACATAGTGCAGAGTGTGCAATGGGATTTGAAATTGTTGGCATTCTGTCTGTTAAACTGTCTTTCGAAGTCTTTAGTTAGACAGGGCAGGATGAAAATGGGTTTGGAACAATTAGGGTCAAGAGTGTCCCCTCCTTTGAAAAGAGGAATGATTGTGGCTGCTTTACAATCTTTAGGGATCTCTAAGATATGAGATAGGTAAAATGTATTTTACCAGGCATTTCTGACTGAGAACATCTTTAGACTTGGGAGAAGTGGATGCAAGAGTCAATTGAAATCTGTATTTTTTAGGTTGCTATTATAATATTAAGGCCAGGTTGGACATTTTCCAGGACATTGGGATTACTTCTGTCTGGACTGTCTAACTTTGGTAATTATGGCCAAGATTTCCATCTTTTCATGTAATTCTTAACCTGTCTCCGGAGCAAACTTATCTTCAATACTTGTAATTCAATTGTAAAGTCACTTTATTAAATTAATTTACACTTTAATTTGTTTTCTCCTGGGTATAATATTTAAACCATGTCAAAATCAGTTCCACCAGGCACAGTGCTGCTGGTCTTGGCATTTCTGACTTAGTGTATGTACTGGGTCCTTACTTTCCTGACTTAGTGTATGTACTGGGTCCTTACTTTCCTGACTTAGTGTATGTACTGGGTCCTTACTTTCCTGACTTAGTGTATGTACTGGGTCCATACTTTCCTGACTTAGTGTATGTACTGGGTCGTTACATTCCTGACTTAGTGTATGTACTGGGTCCTTACATTCCTGACTTAGTGTATGTACTGGGTCCTTACTTTCCTGACTTAGTGCATGTCCTAGGTCCTTACTTTCCTGACTTAGTGTATGTACTGGGTCCTTACTTTCCTGACTTAGTGTATGTACTGGGTCCTTACTTTCCTGACTTAGTGTATGTACTGGGCCGTTGGGGTTCACGGATTTGGGGGTTTTCTTTTTTTGAAAAAACATGAGTATTTCACGCAAATGATCATTATTGTACAAAGTTGGATTCAAACACATTCATCTGCACAGAACCTTTGTCTCCAGTTGATGCTGCACTTGCGCTAACTCTACCCTGTTCTCCCTGAGTGAGGAAGTAATAAACAATTTAGGAAGATTATTATAGAAATTATAGAATTTTGTCTGTGTTTAACTCAAAGCTGTTATGAAACAAAAGCTAACGCTAGTGAAAGCCAACTAATGCTGGCTAACGTAACATCAGCTACTGATAGCTAATGTCAGTGAATGCTAGCAAACATCAGTTAATGCTGACTAATGTCAGTCAAAGTCCATACATTGTTAACATAGACTGTATATTTTAATAGACAGAGCATGTGTGACATCACCCATCGGTTTGTGGAGATCTGCTATGAATCTTCATGTTTGCCGTTATGGGCGCAGCCATCTTGTTTGCAGATGTGACAATTTTAGACGCGAGGGAGCAGTAGTCTAGCTGGCTTACTAATGTTAATTGGTATGCTAACTAATGTTGATTGGTATACTAATGAAAAACAGTATATGAAACAAAATGTAAAACAAAATGTAATGTTACTTACCGGAAAAACTGAATTGCTGACTCCTTTGAGTGTCTTGTCATACAACCGAACGCCATAGCCATGTCTAAAACACCCCCTGTTTTATCGCCGATTTGGAAATCAACGAGACCATGATTTAAAAAAGTAACATAATTCAGTATTGCGGAAGACTTAAAATTTGCAACTGAGACCATAAACACATTATGAAAATGTTAACTGAGGTAATAAATCAAGTGAGAAGTGGGTCACGTTGTAATAGACTATTACAGAAACCGACCTCCTTTTGCAACCGCACATGTCGCCCCCAGCTGGAATTCAGATAGAATGTAGGTTTAAGGCACTTTCGCATTTGCTTCACTTGGCCGAACTAGATGCTTTGTCCATTAATATATACAGTCTATGATTGTTAACCAACAGCGATGCACAGGACATACAGTGCCTTGCAAAAGTATTCGGCCCCCTTGAACTTTTCAACCTTTTGCCACATTTCAGGCTTCAAACATAAAGATACGAAACTGTCATTTTTTGTGAAGAATCAACAACAAGTGGGACACAATCATGAAGTGGAACGAAATGTATTGGATATTTCAAACTTTTTTAACAAATAAAATACTGAAAAATTGGGCGTGCAAAATTATTTAGCCCCCTTAAGTTAATACTTGTAGCGCCACCTATTGCTGCGATTACAGCTGTAAGTCGCTTGGGGTATGTCTCTATCAGTTTTTGCACATCGAGAGACTGAAATTCTTGCCCATTCCTCCTTGCAAAACAGCTCGAGGTCAGTGAGGTTGGATGGAGAGCGTTTGTGAACAGCAGTTTTCAGTTCTTTCCACAT
>JACXGM010004759.1:12662-26575 GCA_016801145.1 Umbra pygmaea
GATATGTTTATTTGTGAACCATTCCATTGTAGATTTTGCTTTATGTTTTGGATCATTGTCTTGTTGGAAGACAAATCTCCGTCCCAGTCTCAGGTCTTTTGCAGACTCCATCAGGTTTTCTTCCAGAATGGTCCTGTATTTGGCTCCATCCATCTTCCCATCAATTTTAGCCATCTTCCCTGTCCCTGCTGAAGAAAAGAAGGCCCAAACTATGATGCTCCCATCACCATGTTTGACTGTGGGGATGGTGAGTTCAGGGTGATGAGCTGTGTTGCTTTTACGCCAAACATAACATTTTGCATTGTTGCCAAAAAGTTATATTTTGGTTTCATCTGACCAGAGCACCTTCTTCCACATGTTTGGTGTGTCTCCCAGGTGGCTTGTGGCAAACTTTAAACAACACCTTTTATGGATATCTTTCAGAAATTGCTTTTATTCTTGCCACTCTTCCATAAAGGCCAGATTTGTGCAGTATACAACGGATTGTTGTCCTATGGACAGACTCGCCCACCTCAGCTGTAGATCTCTGCAGTTCATCAAGAGTGATCATGGGCCTCTTGGCTGCATCAGGTTGCGGTTGATAATAGAATGTTTAATAAAATACTTCTCGTTACGGAAACAGGGTCATCATAACAAGGCATCAAGACGTTTTCTGGAAAAAATGCCCCGAGTGATCATATATAACTGAGTTATATAGCCCTAGCATTGTTGTTCGCAAACCTTCTAGAAGGTTCTCCTCAACTCGTGACTGTCTCATGTGAGAACATGTGCTGGTCACCTCAACCTTTGCCTACGTAGGTTCACTATCTTAATGTCCAGGCCACTGCTCCTAAC
The DNA here is from genome assembly GCA_016801145.1 of Umbra pygmaea. Lineage (NCBI taxonomy): Eukaryota > Metazoa > Chordata > Actinopteri > Esociformes > Umbridae > Umbra > Umbra pygmaea. Next base: position 13,497 of record JACXGM010004759.1, read on the forward strand.
CTTGAGTGTCTGAACATATATGTTTCCATACTATGAAGTGTACTCGTTTCTAGCTGTTATCCGAATAACTCAGTAACCCTTATCTGTCTAATGTCCTGTCAGTAAAATGCCCTGTTCTATTAGTCTGAATGGCATCTCCATGTATTAGACCTGTGATGGAATTACAGTCTAACCTACAATAGATCATATAGTTATAAGCTTTCTAATATATAACAGAGTTATAAGTTATAAGTCCTAAGCCATAAGCTACTGCTTATTCTGATGTTATAATAACTGTAAGAGCTCTCTCTCTGTCCAAAGTCATCCTTGGCCTTGCTTCCTTGTCTACTCTCCTAAAGGAAAGTCTTATCTGGCTTGACCCTGAATATTCTCCCTGTCTTAGAATCCTACAACAGGCCCAAACTATAGCTGTACAAATCTCTAATAGCAATACCATTCTAAACTGTTTAAACTGTATTTAAACATGATTATATAGAATATAATTACCAACACGCACTGAAAGTAAAGGGGCTGAATAATTTTGCTCGCCCAATTTGCAGGTTTTATATTTGTTAAAAAAGTTTGAAATATCCAATAAACTTCATTCCACTTCATGATTGTGTCCCACTTATTGTTGTTTCTTCACATAAAAATTACAGTTTTATATCTTTATGTTTGAAGCCTGAAATGTGGCAAAAGGTTGAAAAGTTCAAGGGGGCCGAATACTTTCGCAAGGCACTGTATGGGTGAGAGTGTAGTTTACTGATTGATTGGCGCTATGAATTTCAGGCAATAGCTTGAGGTCCACTTTTAAAGTCCACCAGACCCTCTGTTTTTACATTAGCTGCTGTAGGATTATAACCAGTGACCTTTTAGACTCCAGTCAGATTACCTAACCAGTAGGACAACTTGCCACCCCCAAACCTAACATTTATAGATCAAATGCCAGCGCTGGATTGATAGGTGAAAAATCTGGAATTTCCTACAGCAAGACAGTAAATCCTAACTGGTCCTTATATTTATTTTGGCACATGTGTGATTAGAAGATCAGGCAGGCACGGCTGGCCTCACAGCAAGAAGGTTCTGGGTTTGAACCCCGGTCATCCCGGGCCTTTCTGTGTGGAGTTTGCATGTTGCTCCGGTTTCCCCCACCATCAAAAACATGCAGGTTAGGTTCTCCAGTCAGTGCCCCTGATGAAGGCACTGGCTTAAATCTGGAGTTGATCCCCGGGCGCTGTATATGGCTGCCCACTGCTCCCTAGAGGGATGGGTTAAATGCAGAGAATGAATTTCGCTACATGTATTTGTATGTGACAAATAAAGTACCTTTACCTTTAAGATACTCATTTATATATGCATTTGACTGACTTTTATGACTAAGATAGCCAGCCAACTACTGTTAGTTAGTGGTCTTGATGGCAACACCAGACAGGAGCTAGTTAATAATGTGCATCAAAAATGTTTGTGTTATATATACAGCTCTGGAAAAAATTAAGAAGCCACTTCAAGATTTTCTTAAATCAACCCCATTGAAAACCTCTGGAATGAGCTGAAGATGAATGGTCAACATCAATGTAAATGTATGGTGAGCGCATGTCAAGATGCATGAAAGCCAAAAATTATTATTATACAATTATTATTATTATACCAAATATTGATATCTGAACTCTTCTTATGTACAATATTAACATAACAGTATAGTAAATATTATCTTATTTTCTTTACATTATCCAAGGTCTGACAACACTATCTTTTGTATCATTTTGACCATTACAATTTTCTGCAAATAAATGCTTTGAATTATAATATTTTTATGTAAATTATTTGAGAAATTTTGTCAGTAGTTTATGGAATGAAACAAAAATGTTAATCTTTTTTTGCAGGGGTCTCTTAATTTTCTCCAAAGCAGAAGCTCTAACATGTCAAGCCTTGCTCAAGTCCTGCAGGTTTTAGTTAATCAACAGCTAAATTCCTTTTTGTCTGATAATTGCATTTTAAACTTAGCTGTAAACATATTTGTCTCTTCCTCTAGCTACTATTGCTCAAACAGCATGTAGTACCTTGTAGCTAGGTGTTCTTTGGCTGAGAATCATAACATTTATTCCGTGAGACAGTTCATTGGTGCATGCTAACATTTTGAGACCTGGAGCAAGTGTGATTTGTTTTAGGTATGATGTTATATGTTGATTAAAATGGCATGTGAGTATATTAAATTTGACCAACAAAAGTACATCCAAAATGTTCATAGATTTACATCCAATAAAATACTGCCATTGTCTTCAGTTTTCATTCTTGTCACGCATCTGCGTGTTTCTCTGTTTGCCTGGTTTCTCAGCATTAAATTAGCTCCATTGGATTAGAAATATAAATTCATAGGTTTATTTACTTTAAACACCTAGTATCAATGTTTTCATGTCAGTATCGATTACTAGAAATCTACTTTGGAATCTGAATAGACAGAGAGAAAGCTGGGAGTGATTGGAGCCGCAACCTAGCTAAACACAGAGAAGTACCTGGTAGTAACTGAAAATTTCTTGACAAAAATTTATTGTGACAATTTTTAAGTCTAAATGCCATTGCATAAAATTTAGCTCTATATTTAATATTTGCTGAATGTGGTCTATGACCTACTGGACTGTGGCCAGCTTGCTAGCTAGCTAACATTCATTGAATGGTAAATGGACTGCATTTATATAGCACTTTTTCTGACCAACAATGGCCACCAAAGCGCTTTACATTGCCTCACACTCACCCATTCATGCATTCATACACCAACGGCGGTGTCAGCCATGCAAGGCGCCAGCCAGCTCGTCGGGAGCAGATGGGGTTAGGTGTCTTACTAGATTGCTAGACAACCTACTTGACCCACTGAGCCACTGCCGCCCCCTAGCTATTGAATGATAGCTATAGAGCTACATAAGCTAACTAGCTGCCTAGTTCTCTATAGTTGCCTGTTATCTTGTTATGTTAGCAAGAGGAAGACAGGTTTAAATTTTAAAATGTAGCGTCCCTGGAAACTATTTTGGTTCCACCCTCAAAGGATAAATTGAAAAGAATCTCTCATTGAATTTGACTAATTTTGGTGCCACTGTACAAGGCTTGAAAAAGAAACAATTATTCATAAAATGATGTAATTTACCTTTAACAAAATGAATGCATGACATGTGATGTGCATGTCTATACTACTTTCTATTTTCAATTATAAATCTAAATTTACTTATTAAGTGAAAGAAAAGGTGCGCTATATCAAAACATGCTGTATGGAGAGTGCTATCCCAAAAAGAACATCGATCCATAGAGCAACTCAAAAGAGAGACAGGTAGCATGTCCAAAATAACAAAGAATAAAGAATGACAGATCACTTGCATTTCGCTGTGATAAATCACACTGTGATAAATCACACTGTGATAAGTTACGTTTCATGGTGTTAAGGCTTCAAAGCAGTTTGCCAAGAAAAGCAAATACTTAATTTTTGTTTAAATGTGAACATAAATGACAAAGAAGATATTTTAACTAATATGCTTTAATGAACTCAAAAATGTCACCATGAAAATCATATTTTATGGACCACAGGGAAATAAATAGACTTGGTCTTGTTTATTCAGCTGCTTCTTTTCCCTGAAAGAGAAACATATTATATTTTTGAGACGAATGTAAAAGCACATTTGTGACAGAACAAGTGAACTACAATTCCTAATGTAAAAGCACAGATAAACTTACAATTCTTAAGCATGTATACAATATCACAGAATGTCATGGCTTAGTGACTTTACATTTTATTTAAAAGTGCTATTTGCAAGAATTCCTCCATAAATGCAAAACAAAATAATGTTACATATAAAAAGTTACTAGGAAATAAATTATTATAAATGTTGTAGCCTACTTCCCAAATGTTTTGTTATAATCAGCATATACAGGTGTACATTTTATGTTGACCCCTGTGATTTTCTCAACACAAAATCAATCAAAAGAAATGTATTATTGTTTATTTTTGTCCTGGTATTGAGTCGTGTTTCATTTTCTCCTAGTCCACACTTCGCCCAGCTCAATTAAAAAACAAAAGTTTTGGAAGGTAAAGCATCACCAGTTTGTGCTAGAATCTGCTACGTAATAAGAATGTTATGTACAGTGTCCTTTTTTGCATGTTTTCTGCAGAATGAAAAACAACTGTTTATGTATTGCAGCTTTGTCAAATGATCTCATTGTTGGTTCGATAACATACACATAGTGCAGCTATTTTCATGCTCAAATGTTCAACAGGGGCTTTATACTTTGAAGTGGAGCTATTTAATGTGTCCTCGGGGCTTGGAAACAATGTGACTTGCTACATCAGTCAAAGAGCTAGTAGCACACAATTTGGTCATAATACTTTCAGCAAGTCAAACTGCTGTCAGACTCAGTGAACTATACTATAGCAAACTAATGTTAGCTAGCGTTGCTAATGATGTTAGCTAACTCAACTTGGGTAGGCTTTCCTCAGTATTTGCAAGACAGCTAACCTTATATCATATCTTAAATAATTCTGATTACATTAATATTATGACAATGTATTTATACACTGTCTAGCCAGCTGAGGCTGATTTTACCAATGTATCCTTTAATTTAAATTTGGTTTGTGTCATCTTCTATTATTTCCATACTGAAACAATGATTGTAAGACATTTTACTGTGTAAAGTTGAGTGAATGCAAAAAGTCAGTGTAGACCTCTGTGAAGAGTGAATCATAACTAGTGTAGATTGGTGTTGTTTAATGGTCGTAATTTGAACATCAGCCAGATGTATGTTTATTAGGAGTCATGTACCTTTCCACTGTCACGAGTCTTGGCTCTGAGCTTGTTGACCTGAGTCTCAGCGATGTCAGCACGCTCCTCAGCCTCCTCCAGCTCATGCTGAACCTTCCTGAACTTGGACAGGTGCTGGTTGGAGGATTCCTCCTGGGTAAGGAGAATAAGGAGAGCGCAACATCAGTATTCAGTTTAAAGCTTTAGTTTACATAGTAATTGTGACATTTAGGGGATGCATAACAGCTATTAGAGAATCTAATGTTTACTATAGATAATTTCTACGTCTGTAACTCACCGCTTCCTCAGCCTGTCTCTTGTAGGCCTTCACTTTCAACTGCAGTTTATCTACCAGGTCCTGAAGTCTGGCAATGTTCTTCTTATCTTCCTCAGTCTGTGGGAGACAGTCAAAGCTCAGGAGTTTATATACAAACCTGAATATGTTAGTTTGATGTTAGTACCAGCATGAATATGTTAGTGTTTGAAAGCACTTTCTCCTACCTGGTAGGTGAGCTCCTTTACTCTGCGCTCATACTTTCTGACTCCCTTGACGGCATCTACACCTCTTCTCTGCTCGTTCTCCACCTCAGTTTCCAGCTCACGCACCTTTGAAAGCAAAAACAGGCATTTGAAGGTGGTTCAGTCAGACAATATATCTTTGTAAAATAGATAATTATTTTTCTACTTTGTTAACTGAAGGGTATGTAATATGTTGAAAAATGTTGATATAATTAAATACTTTGAAGCAATAAATCATCCAGTAACCAGTAACCCAGCCAGATGTTAACTCACCCTGGACTCCAGTTTCTGGAGCTGCTTCTTGCCTCCCTTCATGGCCAGGTTCTCAGCCTCATCCAGGCGATGCTGCAGGTCCTTCACTGTGACCTCCAGGTTCTTCTTCATCCTCTCCAGGTGGGAGCTGGTGTCCTGCTCCTTCTTCAGCTCCTCAGCCATCATGGCCGCCTGCAATGGAAGTTTAACACATGAACCAACTGCTACCAAACATAACCACCACGACTGGTATTTGTTCTAGATAACTGGTCCAACTACCTTTGAGACAAAACAAGTAGATATAACTTACATCAGTGATGGCCTTCTTGGCCTTCTCCTCTGCATTCCTGGCCTCCTGGACGATGTCGTCCACCTCTCCCTGAACCTGAACCAGGTCAGTTTCCAGCTTCTTCTTGGTGTTTAGAAGGCTGGTGTTCTGAAGAAGGAAACATAAAATTAGTTTGACTCTGAAGAATAACTTGAGTGTCACAAGTTTGAACATGTGTACTTACAAAATATAGAAACAAAGTCAGTGGTTAGTTAAGTTTGATTAGAAATGTCTTCTGACTCACCTGGGAGTGCAGCAGTCCAACACGCTCACTGGCGTCTACCAGCTCAGTCTCAGCCACCTTGCGGCTTCTCTCTGTCTGCTCCAGAGCAGCTCTCAGCTCCTCGATTTCAGCCACCATCAGACCGTTCCTGCGCTCCACCATGGCTACCTGCTCCTTACTGTCCTCTGAGGCACGGACAGCATCATCAAGGTGCAGTTGTGCGTCCTGTGGTGGTTCACATTGAAATAGGAGTTCAGTAGGACTTATGGAAGAAGTGGCTTCTACAAAATATAAGTCCACTTGATTTAATTTTACTGCTCTTGTCTTCAGATGCACTGACAACTACCCAAGTCCCCATGATCAGCTTTTAGAGCCTGTTCGTCTCTCTTTACCTTGAGTTGTCCCTGGACGTTCCTCAGCTGTTTGGTGGCCTCAGCTGCCTGCCTGTTGGCGTGGCTCAGCTGGATCTCCATCTCATTCAGGTCTCCCTCCATCTTCTTCTTCACCCTCAGGGCATCATTTCTGCTCCTGACCTCAGAGTCCAGGGTGCTCTGCATGGAATCAAGAACCCTCTGGCTGTTCCTCTTGATCTGCTCCATCTCCTCGTCCTTCTCTGCCAGCTTCCTGTCCACCTCACCCTTAATCTGGTTCAGTTCCAGCTGCACACGCAGGATCTTGGATTCCTCATGTTCCAGTGTGCCCTGAACAAAGATAGAGGCAGTCCGGTGAATTGCTTAACGTACATTAAACAACAGTAAATAAAGCATAGAATTGTAACTGTCTTGATTTTCTCAAAGGCTGACAATTGTTATCACTTGCTATTGTACCACTGCTTTTCCCAAACAGAAGCTGTAGTTATACTGTACCTCAGCCTCTTCTAGAGCGGTCTGGATCTCAGACTTTTCTGTCTCCACAGTCTTCTTGGCCTTCTCCAGCTCATGGATGCTCTTTCCAGTCTCTCCAATCTGTTCAGTCAGGTCAGAGATCTCCTCTGCAGACACACAAACAGGCACCATTTAGACAGGGAAGATTCTGTGTGGATATAGCTAATGTGTTGAAGTAATTGAAGAGCACATAAATTAATTGATGTACAATTTAAAAAAGCTGTAAAATGATATTTCAATCATTTTGATTGTGTATTTTCAACACACTAAACAAACAGAGCCAAATTGAATTTCTGTCCAATTCTCACGTTGCAGGTTCTTGTTCTCTCTCTTTAGAGTCTCCAGCTGATCCAGAGCCTCCTCATAAGAGTTCTTCATCTTGAAGAGTTCAGTGCTCAAAGAGCGAGCCTCCTTCTGAGCTCCTTCCAGCTCAGCCTGACCCTCCTCATACTTCTGCTTCCACTCTGCCAGAACCTACAAGTCATTGATGAAGAGTGGATAAAAAATATGCTACAATTACAGCATGGCTAAATAGAAGGCAGATCATATGTTAGTCTTGGATGAAGTTTAACTATTGGTCACCTTGTCAAAGTTCCTCTGCTTCTTGTCCAGGTTGGCGGCCAATGCGTTGGCTCTCTCAACATCAATCATGAGGTCCTCCACCTCTCCCTGCAGCCTCTGCTTGGTCTTCTCCAGAGAAGCACACTTGGAGTTAGTCGCCTCAATGGCCTCCTCTGCCTCCTGCAAACGCTGGGCCAGCTTCTTCCTGTTAAGCATTGAAGGTATTGTCAAAAACTGTTGATATGGTGTAAAAACAAATACTAAATTGCATGTTGTTGTAACATTTTCTCTGAGTCCTCTAGACCTCTACCAAGTTTAAATAGTTAGAAGTTTATTTTGTCACGTGTGACTCACTTGGACTCCTCCAGCTCCTCTGTGCGCTGAATAGCATCAGTTTCATACTTGGCTCTCCACTGAGCCACCTCACCGTTGGCCTTGGACATGCCACGTTGTAGCTCTGCCTTGGCCTCCTGCTCCTCCTCAAACTGCTCCCTCAGGAGGTCACAGTCATGACGTGCAGACTGGACACCATGGGCCAGAGCGTTTTTAGCCTGTGAAAAAGAAGACAGACAAACAGTCAAACATATTCCAGTAGAAGTCCTTTAAATAAGCTTATCAATTCTGTGGTCAGCAGAGACCATGTTGGTCCCTTACCTTGACCTCCTCCTCAATATGCCTCTTCAACTCCTCCACCTGCTGGGTGAAAGCCTGTTTGCCTCTGGTCAGCTGAGACACCAGGGCTTCCTTCTCCTCCAGCTGGCGGCCGAACTCCCCTGCAACAGAATGACATAAAGTTAATGAGGTTTATGTTCTCAGAGATTAAGATAATGTTTGAAATTTCACCAACCCATATTTTTATGTACTAATGCTGTTACCATTTTCTGTCAGGAGTCTAGCCCTCTGTGCACTGATGTCATTGACTTGTCGAACATTCTCATCATTCTTGGTCTTGATTTCGCTAAGTTGGTCCTCAAGAGTACGGCACATCTTCTCCAGGTTGCCCTGTTCGTGACAGATGATTCATTATGACTTTATAAATGGGATTTCTGTGAACTTGAACGTTAACAAAGTTGAACCTCCTCAACATTACTTGACTAAAACATAATTACTCACCTTAGCTTTGGCGACAGCCTCCATGTTGCTGGACAGATCATCGATCTCCATTTTGTACTCACTCTTCTCCTTCTCCAGCTTCTGCTTGACGCGCTGCAGGTTGTCGATCTGTTCCCCGAGCTCAGCCACACTGTCAGCCTGCTTCTTGCGCAGAGCGGCGGCTGTGGCCTCATGCTGCAGGGTGGACTCTTCAAGATCACGACGCAGCTTCTGGAACTCAGCCTCGCGCTTCTTGTTCATCTCAATCTGAGCTGCAGTGGCGCCTCCGGCCTCCTCCAGCCTCTCACTGATCTCCTCAAGTTCCCTGGAGAGATCAGCCCTCTGCTTCTCAACCTTAGCCCTGGCAGCACGCTCGGCCTCGATCTCCTCCTCCAGCTCTTCAATACGGGCCTAGAACAAAAAACAAAAAACATAAAGTTTGATCAAATAGATATAAATAACACAACAAGTTTATGTATACATTTAAGGAATCTTTAAATAATAAGGCAGCTACACTAAAATAATCAGGGAAAGTGAACAATGTCATTTGCTAGCGCAATATATGTTTCAGGATACTTTACCTGGAGTTCCTTGATCTTCTTTTGCAGCTGAGCTCCCAGAGACTGTTCATCCTCAATCTTGCTGAGGAGCTGAGCAGTCTCAAAGTCCTTCCTAAAAATAAAAAAACAATTGATTGCAGTGAAGTCTATTGAATTTGCTTTAAAGAAGCAAAAAGATTCATTATTGCAAGTGAGAAACAAGATGGCAGTTAATAATGTGGTAATTTATTTTTGTTTACTTCTTGATCTTTTCATCACTTTGCTGCTTGTCATTCTCCAGGTCCATGATGGTCTCCTGGGCCAGTTTCAGATCTCCCTCCAGCTTTCTCTTGGCTCTCTCAAGGTCCATACGGAGCTTCTTCTCTTGCTCCAGAGAACCTTCAAGCTATAATTAAAGAAGGTACATATTGAAGGTAATGTTTTTCTTATTATCACACCCAAAGTATCCATCTCTACTCACGTCGTCCACTTGCTGTTCCAGCTTGGTCTTGGCCTTGGTCAGAGTGTTGACTTTGTCCTCCTCAGCCTGCAGGTCGTCCAGTGTCTGCTGGTGGGCCTCTTGGAGGGCTTTCTTCTCCTTGGTCAGCTTGGCTACACTTTCTTCAACAGACGCCATCTCCTCTGTCAGGTTTTTAACCTGAATAAAGGAAAAAAAAATGTATTGGCCATTTTTCCACGAGTTTTAGATGTTGTATTATATTTCCTCTAATAATAAACAAGTCCTGTGCAAAGAATTTGAATCAGGGGTCATCCCACACAACTGACATACCACATATATGTGACAATGAAAGTATAGCTGAATTGTTTGGCTATGCTATAAGTATTGTTTTACAATTTGAATTACTGAAGTTGGTAATTGTAGGTGTTACTTGACAAGCCTCAGACAATGGTCTATAGGTTTACTGGTTAATGTCACACAAGGAGAACCACTGGTCTACTGTACAATACCTTGTTTTCTGTGGCGTGTTTCTCCTTCTCCACTTTGGCCAGGGTGAGCTCCAGGTCATCAATGTCCTTCTTCAGCTCAGAGCACTCGTCCTCCAGCTTCCTCTTCTTAGCAGTCAGCTCAGCGCTGATCTCCTCCTCATCCTCCAGCCTCTCCGTCGTCTCTTTGAGTTTGGCCTCCAGCTGGATCTTGCTCTTGATGAGCCCCTCACACCTTTCCTCAGCATCGTTCAGATTCTCTGAGTCCTGGTTACAGAGCCGGAGGACAAAAATTAAGAATCTTCTCATTGTGTATTATACAAAAGACTTAATACAGTCATAGGCCAGAAATTTATTTCAATTTTATGTCATAATTTATTTGTTTTTTGCCAGAGCTTGTTGTAGCAGTCAAAGCTTCCAACTCTAGAATACACTTGCCTCCGATGACGACATTTGACCACTGACTTAGACGCTGTTCCCTTCCTCTCTCCCCCTTTATAATTATATTTCTAATATTTAAAACATTGTGTATAATCTATTTGTGTGTGTTTCTTTGTTTGTGAAAGTGCACAGTGATTACTTAACTTATGTATAACTGAATGCCATTCTAAATCTAATTTCTCACTCACAGATGCCACTTGGAGTGCCAGGTCATTCTTCTCCTGGACCAGGGACACCATCTTCTCCTCCAGCTCCTTCTTCTTGGCCAGAGCCTTGGCCAGGTCTCCCTGCATCTTCTCAAAGTTCTCCTTCATGTTGGCCATCTCCTTCTCAGACTCTGCGCTCTTCAGCAGAGGCTTGATCTTGAAGTACAACTTCATCCATGGCCAGTGTTTGACGTTCATGAATGAGCGGATGTTGTACTGGATGGAGTAGATGGATTCTCTGGTTGAGAAGAAAGAATGAATAAGCAAGGTGGGTTACCATCTACAGTGACCAGGGATAATCCCGTCTCAACCCTTCTTCTGACTTGATGATCTTAACTGTCTCATGACTGTTATTTAAGCCATTCCTCACCTCCTCTCCATCATCTTGGAGAACTCTCTCCTCATGAGGAACCCACGGCTAAGAGCCTGCAGCATGCCGACCAGAGAGGCCAGCTTCTCATCTCTCATCTCCTCCAGGACACCCAGCAGACCAGCTTTGAAGAACACCTGAGACACAGGTAGGCATGGTCAATTACAGAACCATTGTCACAAAAAAAGGATCGAATGGTACAGTATGCTTACCCACTAACAATGAGTTTCTTAGATATTAATTTAGTAATGTGTACAAATATAGACACTATAAGAACAATTATACCAGTTCCTACTTTTTCCAGTGGGAGATATTTTTATATGTTTAGGATATAAAATATAATTTGTATTATATTATCAGGTTTTATAAGTGGTATTTGACTGACTTTGGTGTGTCCAAACTTGTAGTCCTCATGATTTATGTCAATGGACCCAAGCAGTTTCTCAGAAGCCTTCTTGTTGTCCATGAACTGGCCCTCAGGGATGACACTGGCATTTAGTACTTTGTACCTGAATAAAGATACATTTTATTTCTTGGTTAGATGTATTACATAAGCATATGATGATATTTGCATTTATATTGATGTACCTCTGCTTGAAGTCAGCATAGATGATCCTGCTGGGGAAACCCTTTCTGCAGATCCTGATACCCTCCAGTACACCATTACACCTGAGCTGGTGGATAACCAGGAAGTTCTCCATCAGACCTGGTACAACAAACCAAGTTTCTGTTATTATTCTCATACAGGTTAAATATTGGTCTTGTTTACATCACTGTAACTGGTACAACAAACCAAGTCTCTGTTAATATTCACATATAGGTTAAAGATTGGTCTTGTTAATGTTACTGTAACTGGTACAACAAACCAAGTTTCTGTTAATATTCACATACAGGTTAAAGATTGGTCTTGTTAACGTTACTGTAACTGGTACAACAAACCAAGTCTCTGTTAATGTTCACATACAGGTTAAAGATTGGTCTTGTTAAAGGTACAACTACACACATACATTGTTACATTGTTTCAAATACCTGGAGTCTTTGACTCGTTGGGGATCAGACAACGCACAAAGTGAGGATGAGTGCTCCTCAGGTTGGTCATCAACTTGCCCAGGTTCTCCTGTTAGAGCATTACAAACCATTTAGTCAGAAATACTTGAAGAGCATCAAGGCCTCTTTTAAAGGAATGTATGTAGACAAGACAAGAGCTCACCCTGAACTGGGAGGAGACAGTCTGCATGGAACCGCCCTTCTTCTTTCCTCCTTTCTTGGTTGTATCTGTACAAATGGGGAAAGTAAACTATAAATACAAATTGTACTAAAGCAGGCAGAATAAATAGAACAATAATAATAATAATGAGTATGTAAGAAATCTAGAGTGCCTTTAGAAGACAAAACAATTATAAATTACAATTTAAGGTAAACTTGCCTTTCAGCCAATAATTCAGAATATAGTAAGCAAAAGCCAAAACAGTTTCCAAGAAATTAACTTTTATCTTATTTCTTTTCTTCAAAGATGTAAAAAATATTTGAACATAGTTGTGTATCTATTTCATATTTACATATTTTTATGTAATATTAATCTTACCCTCAGGTGGGGCAGCAGGGTACAGACCAGCCAACAATTTGACTGAGGACTTTCCATACAGCTGACAAACTGAGTCGTTCAGGGGGTCCTTGTTCTTCTCCAGCCAACCAGTGATGTTGTAGTCCACAGTGCCGGCGTAGTGCACCAGAGAGAAGTGAGCCTCTGCCTTGCCTTTAGCAGGCTTGGGCTTCTCAAACGCCTTGGTTTTGCCAAGATGCTGGTCGTACAGTTTGTTCTTGAAGGTAGTGTCTGAAGACTTGGGGAACATGCACTCCTCTTCAAGGATGGAGAAGATGCCCAGTGGCTTTATGAGAGATTGAAAAGTAATTAGTAATAAACTATTTATTTGAACATTTATGTATTCCAAGCAAACA
>JACXGM010004759.1:26675-37164 GCA_016801145.1 Umbra pygmaea
TGTGGTTGAAGAACTGTTGCAGTTTCTCATTGGTGAAGTTGATGCACAGCTGCTCCATGCTGTTGTACTGTTGATGTCATTTTAAAAGGTATAATTTCAATATATTTAAGGCTGGAATCCATCTCCATTACAATTTCATGTATTGTTCTAGTCTTCTACTCACATCAAAGATCTCAAAACCAGCAATGTCAAGCACACCGATATAGAACTGTCTTGGCATCTTGGTGTCCAACATCTCGTTGATGCGGATGACCATCCACAAGAACATTCTCTCATAGATGGACTTGGACAGAGCTGAGACAGCGTTGTTAACCTGTAATGATAATGCCTCATTTAATTAGATGTTGACCATGTCTAGGGATAAAATAACTGTGACTATTCAAAAACAGAAAGGCACCACAAACTATTATTGGTTCAGAACATGATAGATGCTGAGTTTGTTCCTCTTACCTGAGGAACAGTCTGGCCCTTGGTCACATACTCATTGCCAACCTTCACTCTGGGGTAGCACAGAGCCTTCAGCATCTCAGCTGAGTTCAGGCCCAGCAGGTAGGCGATTTTATCAGCCACTGGAGAGAGAATGAACAACAACAGTCTCAGGCACAGAATATGTTTGTTTGTTTATGAGTTCATGTTGACTGACTCAGAGATCTTATGGAGCACATCTTGCCAAACTATTCTTCATCTAATCACTCTGCTTGTTCAACTACAAAGTACTTTATGCTCAAAGCATCTATGTCTTTGAAAACATTCAAAGGGTAAGAATTGTGAATTAGCTTGTGCCATACAACAACAACCTGACACACACGCACATACATACATATACATATATAAACATATACTGACACATTATTGACCACCAGATACAGAGCAGGTTCCCTGGTTATAATGTTGAATCTGAACAGCAAGGCAGTGACTTTAACACTGCTCATCTCCAGCAGCTCTGCTAACAACTGTGTGTTAAACAAACAGTCTGGGACTTTTGCAATTAACAACTTTTTTCAACATTACATTTCGGGCTGAATGTTCATATTATGTGTAGGAAGTTGAATCACCTCAATTCAAATAACTCATTGAAGTTGGAATTTACACTTCAAAATGATCTCTTTTCTGACGTGTTTAAGGGGATTTCTATATTGTAAATTGGACTGATGCTCTATTTGTTGTATGTCTATGTCTGTGACTCACCCTCTGTGCCGTCTGGCTCCGCCTGCTCCTCACGCTGCTTCTGCTTGAAGTGCATGTTGCCGTGGTGCAACACGGCTCCTGTCAGCTTGTAGATACAGGTCTTCTCTTCATTACTGAAGCCCAGGATTGTAATGGCATCCTGGCATTAGAGAAGGAAGTATGAAAGGTGGTTTGAATTTCAGTACAGTTGTTCAACACATGGATTGATAGTTCCACATGGCTTCTCAGAAAGAGCATGACACAGACAGTGGCCTTCATTGGCTTTCTTTTGTGGATGTCTTACAGCAGTCCTATTCAGCTGTGACCCTTGAAGCCAGTTCCACTCTGTTTAGCAACCCTCTAATCTGGATTTACTTAGACCTGGTACACCAGGTGGGCGCAATTAATAATGAGGTAGAACAGAAAACCAGCAGGCCGTCGTAGTGTTTTACATGTCTTTGTATGTGCTTAAAGTAAAAGTGTAGACTATACGAAACGAAATTCATGCATTTGGTTCATCTATATTTGTTCAGTTGTATGACTCACATCTGTAGCATCCAGCTCCACTTTGTCATCAATACTGGCCACAGTGATCTGACCCTGACTGCACATGGGGAAGTCGTATGGGTTGGTGGTGATGAGAGCCATTTCTGTGGACAATAGAGACCAGCAGGTCAGTCAAATTAGTTGAAATTCTACTGTCCTAACTTAACAGTAATTCTTCTTGCTTTATAAACAGAATGGTAGATAATAGAATAAACAGTGTGAAATGACTAAGAATACAGGAGCAGTGTGTTATCACATCCATTGAAAGATTTTCTCCATAGACATGTACCATGTCTAGATGCCTGGTTACCATGTACGCAAGATAGTTGGAGTTTCATATGAGGGAAAATTGAACTTATTTTAACTTTCAGGTGGGAAATGTTGTCCTTTTCTTGTTACTGTTAGTAATCACTGACATGTTACCAATAGGTTGGGCAAGTTATTGGTTCCACAGATGGGGGTGAAAATAGTTTGGCTTCAAACTCCTCTGCTTTGACGTACCAACGATGTCAGGCTTGTGTCCTGTCATCATCTGGAAGAAGATGTGGTAGCCTCTCTCATCGGGCAGCTGGAAGGTGACTCTGGACTTCTCCAGCAGGTCTGAGAGAGAGAATATGATCATTTCTATTCAGTGATATATTATCCAAACAACTGAGCCGTTTGAAAAATGTATAATAAAAACACAGTCAAAGGAAACTCACAGGTCTCAATGTCAGCTTTAGCCAGTTTGCCACCTTGGAAATGAATCCTGATGAATTTACCCTAAAGTATGTAAAGGGTGTTGGAGAAATAGGTCAACATTTTATATTCCTTCTACAAGATCAATTAGAATGTATCTGCTGTAGCCAACTGACTGAAATAGAATTATATGTAGAATTTGTCCTAAATAGACTACAATGTATAAGTTATTAATCCCTGCAAAAATGGCCAGTAATTATAATCAACATTTTTGTTACTTTCAGCAATAGCAATTGATGTAACAACTAAATCTACTACTTTGGTGTTTAATGTAACTTCCACAGTAGGCCGTTCATACTTACAAAGCGAGATGAGTTGTCATTCCTCACTGTCTTGGCATTACCGTAAGCCTCCAGCAGAGGGTTAGCTGCAATGATCTGATCCTCAAGAGACCCCTGGGTGACAAAAACCCAAGTTGATATGAAACAAGTGGTGCTAAAAAGTGTTAACATTTTGTTTTTCTTCATAAAAATATGTATTTAATCAGCCAACCAAACTAAAATGTGTTAAATTGTAAAACCTGAGCACATCTCACCTGCATTTTGCCAGGATCTGCTTCTTTCTTCTTCTCTCCTCCAGACACTGCAATGGTGGCAAAGTACTGGATGACACGCTTGGTGTTCACAGTCTTTCCTGCACCAGATTCTCCACTGGGTTATATGACAGAGAAAGAGGGTTTTAGGTACATGTTGGAGTCTCAGATTTGCTTTTTATGAGAATATTAAACATTCTTTATCCTTTAACATCAACAAATTATTTCCAAATATTAACACATGGATGTTTTTTTATGTCAATTTATAATATTAAATGTTACATATTAAAATAGAAACTGTAATTTTCTTAAAATACTTACGTAATCAGGACAGACTGGTTCTCCTTATCTGTAACCGAGTTACATATTTTTCATTACAATCAGTCGACAACATGGGTTCATTATTTAAAGCTTAAAACAAAGTCTCTGTAAACATTTCTAACATAGAACCGACTATAAACTACACTTCTTTCAAACTTATTTTTCCATCCATCCATCCATCAATTCAATTAGAGCTCATACCAATCAACATGAACTGGAAGGCGTTATCAGAGACGGAGAAGATATGGGGTGGAGCCTCCATCCTCTTCTTCCCTCTGTAGGCGTTGACAACCTCCATGTCATACACAGGGAGCCACTTGTAGGGGTTCACCGTGGCACAGAAGAGCCCAGAATAGGTCTGGATCAATGAAAAAACATTGAAAGAAGGATTTAGCCACCAGATTTACTTTTATCTTTATTTATGTGAAAGTGTTTATACATTAGTTAGGGTCCCTGAGTTACAATATGAAGTCTTACTTGTAGATACCAATTGGTAGTTATGGTATATCAGTCCCCCACAGACCACAATGGTGGTCTTTTCTTATCAGGGAAGATATCACTGAGGGCCTAAGCTTAGAAGTTTGTTCCTATACTAAACCTGTATGTTCCTAACTTAAACCAAATGTTAAGTTGTGCCAAGACACACACCATTTTTCAGGGGTAGGTAAACTGACTGTGATGTCTTGTGTATGTTCATGTGTGTTCAGTCTTACGTAGATCATCCATGCTGCATAACGCTCTTTGAGGTTATACAACACAGAGGCTTCATTCAGGTAGGTCATCATAGCCATGTCCTCAATCTTGTCATACTTAGGGGGGTTCATCTCTAAGATTTCCTCCTCCTTGAACTGAACTCCTTCCTGAAAATTTGATTGAACTGGATGTTACGTGATGCTTTTTGTTCATTATGAAAGGTCCGTCTTTGAAAATTGACATTTTCATTTAGTTCAAATACATAGTTTTTGCCCACCAACAGACATGTTGAGACTAGAATTTCAATTAAAAATACATTATATTGTGTTTAAGTTGGTTTAATGTTACCTATTGTTTTTTATTGTTATAATTAGAAGAATGGAATAGATTAATTGCATACACTGGAATTGAAAAACATTTTAGATTAGCTTTACCTCCTTAGAGCCATCAGGTTTTGTGACCGTTACGGTACATTTTCCACCTTCCCTTTTAGTGACCAGACCCTTAAGGTACAGCTCCACTTTGTCTGGTACATAGCAGGAGTTCTTTGAATCAAATGGGGCGGTTTGAGCCTCAATACGTTCCTTCTCAGGCTTACGGAGGTATATGGCTGCCTTGCCGTAAATCTGCATCTCAGCGTCCGTACTCATGGTGGCAGATCTCTAGAAGTGAGATTATCAAAATGATTGATTTTGTAGTTCTTCATCAACAGTATGTCTTACTGAATATTCTCATCACAAGACAAATTAAATTATGTCTCACCTTGTTTTCCTGCTATAAATTAATTTGTACCTCTTAGAGGACCCTGTAAAACAATATGTTTGTTGAGAATATGCACAGACCTCAAGCCTTGTAATTCAGCATCCAACATTCAGTTTGTAATAAAAAATACTATATTTCATGTAAAACAATTCTTAAGCTAAGTTAAATACATGTTTACGAAATAATACAAATGTTACAAATTCCACATACATAAACCCAGGTACGTTCTATAAAGATATGAAGAGATTCTTACCACAGAGGAGGAAGCTGTCGGACTTAGTGATGCTGGACCTACAGTGTCTTTATATCTGTTTGAAGGTGCCAACCAAGCAGAAGCTAATTTTGGACCACTCTGGAGAAGGACATGGGTTAAAGCAGAGACCTCCCCCCCAGACCAGACACCCTCTCCCCCCAGATCAGTGTGTTGGTGTCTCAAAATTGCCCCTCCACACACACCCTTCACAACTTATTTATGAATATTCAACTCAATTTAATTTAACTGAAGGCAATTGAATAAGAGATACCAATACATGTTTTAAATATTATAATTTTTCCCAATGTTAATACTCCTGTGGCTCCTAATACATTAATGAGTTTCGTCCACATTTCCTTTCTGACACAACATTTTTCATTAAAAATAATCTAACTTCATGAAGGTCAAGGTTAGTGGTATTAATTCTTATCAATAACTTCATATATTGAACTATTGCTTTTATAATTGTCTGGAAAACACATCTCAATTGTATGCCTACTGCTCCATGAGTACCTTGTGCTTTGCTTACTTTGATTTATTACTCTGGTGAAAACCTATAAACCACATACACAGTTTGGCTGTTAATTTGAATGGTAATTAGTAGTTATTTATGTACAGCAATATGTACACAAGATGCTGGACTCAATTTTATTTGTCTCATATTTCATTTGGTTACTGTGTCCAGTAGAATTAATACCACTGAACACCATATCAGTATTTCAATAATCTTATTCACTTATATTGCTGACAGAGATATAGCTGCCTAAAGTGTATTATACATAACCAAGCTGGCATCATATTGCATTTAATATCTTAGTCATTTGGCAGCAGCTCTTATCCAGAGGGATTAACAGTTCATTCATGCAAGCTGGTACAACCACACAGCTCAGTAATAGTAACTATACCATACTAACCAGAGTAATGTGAATTCAGCAAAAATTGCCCACTTTTTGGTAAAGTGCTTCTAATACCATCCAATAAGCTATGCATGAGATCTAATGTAATTTGTCTGCCTTGCCTGCCTAGAAAACTCAGACCAATCAAAACTCTTGTTACAAGTCCACAAGTGTTGAAGCAACAATGCAAGATCAGTGATTGTGATTTGCTGTAAAGATATTAAGAGATATGATGCTACAACTTTATTTGGCCCATTTTACCTGATGGCCTAATGTAGCTGACTTCACCCTAGCTATCAGCAAACTCAGTGGCGGAGGAAACCAGGCCTCATTACACATGTTTTAAACATGCAATATGTAATTTTTTGCCGCCAGGGGGCTCTTAATCAAAACAATAGCAAAATATGTACTTGGATGACGTCGGGAGGTTGCGTGGGATCATGGGTTTTGTTATCGTCGTCAATGACAACCTTCCAATCTAGCATCTCTGGCAGAAAAAATGTTCACTGACAAAGTAATATATTGTTAAAAAATTATAACTTTATTCACGTTATGTTTGGCGGCTCCCTGGATCTTATAACAACTAGAGTAGTCACAGGTTATATGACGCCATTTACGGGCGACAAAATGAAACGTCCCATGTTGTCAAATAACAAGTAGACGGAGTCAGGCGCAGGAGACAGGTCTTTCTTTAATAGTCCACACTGGACAAAGGAACTATAACAATATTCTTGAAAAAACCAAACAGGCATAAGCGACGTAGCTTTGGGCAATGTGTAACAACCAACAAGTGAGTGATAACAAACTGGGCCTTAAATACCCATATAACGAGCTAAACTAAGAACACCTGCGGAAACATAGAGAGTGCTAGAGGAGCACAAAACATTCAACTCAGGATTCCCCTAATACTCAGGGGAATGAGAACGCCGCCTGCCATCAGGGAGGGGAGGAGGTGCGACAGAGCCCCCCGTCGAAGGCGAGGCTCCAGCCGCGCCAGGAGTAGGGTGAGAATGAGGCCGTCCCCGGGGACGAGGACCGGGACGATCCGGACGTAGGCGATGGAATTCCGCGCACAGGGTTGGGTCCAAGATATCGCCGGCAGGCACCCAGCTGCGCTCCTCCGGGCCGTACCCCTCCCAGTCCACGTAGTATTGCAGACCACCAGCCCGCCTCCGGGAGTCCAGAAGGGTGCGAACGGAGTATGCCACCTCACCGTCGACGACCAGAGGAGGGGGGGAGGCTCGTCAACCCCCCTACTCTCCAGAGGCCCCCGAACCACTGGCCTAAGAAGGGATACATGAAACGTGGGTGAGACAAGCATATGACGGGGAAGCTGAAGGGTATACGCCACCTCATTGACTCGCCGGACCACCGGAAAAGGACAGAGGAACCTGGGAGAGAGCTTACGACAGGGGTTAGTGAGGGGCAGGTTCCGTGTGGATACCCATACACGATCTCCTGGTTGGAATCTGGGAGCTTCCGATCGACGCCTGGCCGCCTGGATCTTGTGCCGACGCACGGCGCGCTGCAAGCGAGTGTGGGCTGCTGACCACAAGGCCTCCGCCCGTCGGAACCAGTCATCCACCGCCGGTATGTCATCAGTGCTGGGGTGCCAGGGAACCAAGGAGAGCTGGAATCCTAGGATGCACTGAAAGGGGGTGAGGTTAGTGGAGGAATGGCGAAGGGAGTTCTGGGCATACTCCGCCCAAGGGAGGACGTCCGCCCAGTCTCCAGGCTTGTCCTTACAGTAGGAATGAAGGAACCTCCCTACCTCCTGGTTTACCCTCTCTGTCTGCCCATTGGATTGTGGGTGATGACCTGATGTGAGGCTCACCGTGACACCCAACCTGTTCATGAAGGACCTCCAAACCCGGGACGTGAATTGGGATCCCCTGTCCGAGACTATGTCTTCGGGGATGCCATAGTTCCGGAACACGGTGGTAAACAGGGCTTCGGCAGTCTGAAAAGCTGTGGGTAGGCTGGCAAAGGGGACCAATGTACATGCCTTGGAGAACCGGTCCACAATTACGAGTACAGTGGTTTGTCCCTTGGACTCTGGTAGATCAGTGATGTAGTCTATGGACAGGTGTGTCCAAGGTCGCTGTGGTATAGGGAGGGGGTGCAGCTTACCGAACGGCAGGTGGTTAGGGCTGGTGCACTGCGCACAAGTCGAACAGGACGCTATGTACCGGCGAACATCCTGTGCCATGGACGGCCACCAGTACTTCTCTGGTGGTGTGGAGAGTGCGTTGCACACCGGGGTGCCCAGACGCCAGCAACATGTGGACCCAGACCAGAAGCCTATCTCTGAAAGCAGGAGGAACATACACACGCCCAGGAGGACAGTTAGGAGGAGGAGGGTGAATTACCTGCTGGCGCTGGATCTCTTCGTCCAAACCCCACCGAATGGGGGCAACAATGCGCGCCGGCGGAACCACTGTGGCCAGCTCGGGTACCCTGGGTTCTGATTCATACATCCGTGAAAGGGCGTCTGCCTTGGTGTTCTTTGTTCCCGGCCGATATGATATAGTATAGTTGAATAGGGTCAGGAAGAGCGCCCATCTCGCCTGTCTGGGGTTAAGTCGTCGCGCTGTCCGGATGTATTCCAGGTTTCGGTGATCTGTTAGGACTAGGAATGGGTGTGTAGCTCCCTCCAACCAGTGCCTCCATCGTTTCAGTGCATCTACGACCGCCAGAAGCTCTCTGTCTCCCACATCGTAGTTCTGTTCGGCCGTAGAGAGCTTCCGGGAAGAAAACGCGCACGGAACCAGCTTCGCAGGGCTGCCTTGGCGCTGGGACAACACCGCCCCACCTCTGACGCATTTACCTCGACCATGAACGGGAGAGCCGAATCTGGGTGCCGGAGGATGGGTGCCGTTGTAAAGCCTTCAGCGACTGGAACGCCGCCTCGGCCTCGGCTGACCATGACAAGCGCCGAGGGCCACCCTTGAGCAGGTTGGTGAGCGGAGCAGCTATCGCGCCAAAGGAGCGGATAAACCTCCTATAGTAATTGGCGAAGCCCAGGAATCGCTGCAGGTCTCTCGCCGTAACCGGAACAGGCCATGTCCTCACCGCGTTGACCTTGTCCTCCTCCATCTCAAGACCAGAGGCCGTAATTCTGTAGCCCAAAAAGGAAACAGAGGTTTGATGGAACATGCATTTTTCCGCTTTGACGTATAGCTGGTGGGCCAACAACCTGCGCAGCACCTCCCTTACATGCCGAACATGTTGTTCATAGGTGTCGGAATAAACCAGGATATCGTCGATATAGACCATAACACAGCGACCCAGCAGGTCTCTGAATACATCATTGACAAACGCCTGGAACACAGATGGAGCATTAGCCAGGCCATAAGGCATGACAAGGTATTCATAGTGGCCAGATGTAGTGCTGAAGGCCGTTTTCCATTCGTCTCCCTCTCTAATGCGCACCAGGTTATAGGCGCTTCATAGGTCAAATTTTGTGAACAGCTTAGCACCATGCATGGACTCAACAGAAGCGTGAATGAGAGGAAGGGGGTGCCTGTACTTCACCGTGATCCGATTCAGTGCCCGGTAATCCACGCAAGGCCGGAGACCTCCGTCCTTCTTTCCCACGAAGAAGAAGCTGGATGAAATCGGTGAGGTGGAGGGACGGATGTGCCCCTGCGCAAGGCTCTCTTGCGTGTATGTCTCCATAGCCCGGGTTTCCGAAGGAGAGAGGGGATATACACGGCTGCGGGGTAATGGATCCCCAGAGAGGAGCTCAATGGCGCAGTCGTTGGACCTGTGGGGGGGAGACAGGCAGCCTTGGCCTTGGAGAACACCTCATTAATATCGTGGTATTCCTTAGGGACGACAGCAGACACGTTAGCATTAGAATTAGGGCTTTCCACAGAGGTGGTAAGGAGGGGAAGAGACAAGCATTTGTAGGTACACTGCTCCGACCATGACAGGATCCTTTTATGTCTCCAATCAAAGACGGGGTTGTGGTCCCTCAACCAGGGCATACCTAACACACTGGGATGGGCTGGAGAAGGTATGACATACAGGGTGATTACTTCGCTATGGACGGACTCCGTAACCGTATAGGGATGGTGCTCTGGGTTATTCTGCCACAGCCAATAGGGCGACTATCGACCACCATCACAGGAATAGCATGTGGCAATACAGTCACTGGGATAGAGAGTGCCTTCACAAGGCCCTCGTCAATAAAACATCCGGCGGCACCTGAATCGACCAATGCGGTCACAGGACATGCAGTGGGGTAATCAAGGAGATCAACTCTGACTGACATTACTTCACGTGATATAGGTAGAGCAGAAATAGTCGGGCTTACCCTTTGGCTGTGGGAGGGTGTCCTTCCCTGTAGTCGGGTTAGTTCACGCAGGTGGGGGCATTGAGCCACAAGGTGTCCCTCCAGACCGCAATACAGGCACAGACCCCGCTGGAGGCGCCTGCTTCTTTCTGCGGGAGTGAGACGGGTGGATCCCATCTCCATGGGTTCCTCCTTGACCACAGGAACAGGTGGCGGAATGGCGCGTAAAACAGGCCTCCTTCTGGCCCGTAGCAGCCTATCCAGCCGAACAGCCATAGTGATTA
>JACXGM010004760.1:0-14804 GCA_016801145.1 Umbra pygmaea
TGTGTGTGTGTGTGTGTGTGTGTGTGTGTGTGTGTGTGTGTGTGTGTGTGTGTGTGTGTGTGTGTGTGTGTGTGCGTGCGTGCGAGTGCGGTTGTTGCCTAGCTGAAAAGCTGGTGGTGACACCAATGAACTGGAGTCACTTTTATGCTGATTTCTGACAAAAGACATAACAAAAGAGTATAGAAAAGAACTCAATGAAGAAGTTGACGTCCAATGGAAAGTCACTTCCGCTTGATCTGCAAAAATCTCACTGTGTCTCATCTTCTCCCCCATACATAGGCACTGTTCGAAGGCAATGCACTCTAAATGAAATAGGGTACAGTTTGTGATGAAGGGCCTGTATTGACGAGACTGTGTTGCTGGCAATCGAACAGCTTGTTATGTCAGAACTTCAATCCCAGCATAGACATTTGCTTCAGTGTTCAGGGTGAATCGAGTAGTGGAAAACAAGAAACAGGTATCTAAACAAGATGCTTAATCTGCCTGGAACCTCTCATTGTCTACCTACAAAGGAGGCTTCCAGGTTCTTCTCTCTGTACCTACAGTTGGAAATGCAACAGCTGTCGGAAAGTTACGAACATTCTTCACGTTAAACGTTTAACACCGAAAAAATACAACATTTACAAGAGCAAACCCTTCACAATGTTCTTTGGCACACGCCACAAGCTTTTATTGCTCGGATTAGGTCCCTGAAATGGCCCCCCTGATCTTCCAGGCCCCCCCACCCCCGCCCCTCTAGCCTACTCAACAGTTCATGATGAAATCAGCATCCTCAGAAAGTCCTGCTGCGTGATTGCTCGGGCCTTTCCACGACGTCTGCACCTATGTCAGCCCACCCTCACCCCTTTACAGTATGTTTCATCTGCCAATCAGCAAACCCCCCCACCCAAAAAAACACATTCTCTCACAGCAAAGTAATTACCACCTTCCCTCTGCCCCCCCCACACCCCAGCTCTACCCCTGCCCCGTCCCACTGCCACCCGGTGGGCCGGCTAATAAACGCAGGTTATAAAACTAATAAATAGCGCATCCAGCATCCGAGGCATATGCACAGCAGAAGAAGATATATATGCAAACAGCTGTTAGCGGAGACCAAGAAATGCCCTTTTAATTTGGGGGATGATTTAATCCCATTTCTCTTGGCCACTGGCCACTGGCGCCGTGGTGGCAGACGAGTGGGGACAGGAGTGGCTAGAGTGATACCACGGCTGGCTTGGAGACGAAGGTTCACCTCTGGTCGTCGCTCCAGGGCCGCCCCATCCTCTGAGTCGTTTTTCAAGTCGTGGGCTTGTCTTCCGATGTGCGGCATTTGTCGAGGGTGTTAAAAAATGATGTGCTGGCTGTCCGCGATCCGTTTCTACAGGGACTGATTGCTTCACACTGCAGATCCACATCAATTCCCAGCGACAGCAGTACTGACTGCAGAGCACAATGCTAGCAGTGCCACTTAAGACGGGAGGCCCGCTTGCAGCCTATCACATACGGAGGTCACAAACAAGGCATCTTAGGGAGCCAGTTAGGACAGAGTCAAGGAGCTCTAGTCCATGCCCTGTGTGTGTGTGTGTGTGTGTGTGTGTTTCTGGTTTAGGAGCAGAGAGCAGAGCCTCATTTAACCACAATTGTACTGTCTGACTGGAGGGCTATTCAACTTCTGAATGCCTTGACTGAAAAATAATGAACACTTGACTTTTTGAATGTCATTGACTTTTACAATACATATTTCAATATGACTGTGTATGTTAAAGATCTCTTGGAGAGGCCACTTCTGAATATGCTAGCCTACAGCACTTATGGCAGTGGATTTATAAAGGCTTCATCGCGTTATTCTAATATACACAGAACACACAGGTCATCCTTTCGTTGCACAGAGCATTAGCATATCAGGTGCTGAGGAGGCAGGAGACTGAATGTTGGAGGGAGAGAAGTGTAGTCCCAGTTTTCAGAAGAGGAGAGGGCAGGAGAGAAACGAGGAACGAGGAACGAGAGGAGAGCACCTGGTTAAGGCTGAAAAGTAGGAATTCACAGCCTCATTTGGCAATAGCTAAAAATACCACCTGCCTGACACCACCTGCTGTTAGCCAGGTCTCTCTCTGGAAATAAACAGTGTGTGTGTTTGTGAGTGTGTATTTAATTATGAGTGTGTGGAAGACTCTCTGTAAATCATTATCTATGGTATATGATAGTGCGCCGTTGTGTTCATCTATGTGTGTGTTATTCCGACTTTGTGTGGGTGTGTGATTCCAGCTTATTGGCCAGTTCAGGAGGGGGGAAGTCAAATGGCCGGGCCCCAGTGAGGAGAGGTTTGCGGGGGACACAGGAGAAATAAGGAAGAGCGATTGCACTGGGACGACGTGGCCCTATTAGCGGGATAGCTTGAGAGCTTGGCTGAATTATGGCCGTGCAGAAAATAACCCTCAGGCCACTCAACAAAGCTTGGGCCATATTGCCTCAGCTAGAGGCCTCAGTGTGGCCACGTTTAAAGGCAGACTCTGGAATCAATACACTACAGAAAGCCCTCGTTCATTCTTCTAGTTATCCAGCTGCAATCTAGCCTCTAGAAGATGAGAGTGGATGTGTGTGTGTGTATGTGTGTGTGCATGTACGTGCATGTGCATGTGTGAGAGAGCCCTTGTAGATACGGTATGTGTGAGGACCATGTACGTGTCATGGAGAACCTGGTATGTGACATGAACTATGTTGGGTATGCTTCTAGATTCCACCATATTATGTCACGTATGCAAAATGCCATCCGGTTACATACCCATCCATTGTAGTCAGGCAGTTTCTGTGACCCATTCTGACATTCTGATCATTCATTAATTTCTGTTCAACTGCATTCAGTTCTGTCCAAACGGAGATATCTAGATATCTACTATTTAGATCAACCAACACTGTAATGACTGGGCTGTCCACAGTACACACTGTAAAGTATTGTTCTGTAACAAAAACAGTGACATTTCTATTATTTTACCTACATTTGCTTCAAGACAATAACAAAAAATACAGTAAATGTCCTTTAACACACAGAGCTGATATTAATTTGTAACAGACATCTACTGAGTTTATTATAGAGTATTTTCTGTGATTTTCTTGAAGGAACTGTCTGTAAAATAATTGAAAAAGTCCTGGAAACACATTACCAGTATTTTGTTCTGTTATTTCACAGACATTTTTACAGTGTGGGCTCAATTGATGACTGTATGTTCTTGTGCAGTTATGTAGACCACAGTTCAGTCGGATGTGGATGTTGACAGGTGTGGTTAAGGTGGGAATATGTCTGGGCGGATGAGGCTTGGATGAGGCTTGGATGAGGCTTCCTACTAATGTGGTATCTTCAATAGTAAGAAAGTAGTAGTAGAAATAGTAGGAAATCGTTTCTTATTTAATAGCCAGAGAATGGAGCATGAAGAAACAATATATAAAGTAGAAAACAGAAAATATATTTGTGGTCATGTAATTAATCTGATTTAGTTTAAAATATAGCTAAGTTCAGCTGTTGTCAGACAGAGAAGCAGCTAATTCAGTAATATGTTTCTATACAGTATATATTAAATATTTTTTTGTCAGTCAGTCGGCCAATGCGTGCTCCGAAGTCGGAAGCTTAGACCTCTACACCGAATCCGGCACAATATGTTTGAGTATTGACCTTTAATTTCTGATCTCGATACTAAAACGATCTCGACATTAAAACAGCCATGAGCCTCTCCTGTGTTATTCTAGTCTAGAATAATCTATTGGCTTGCTCTTCTTCCTCTCCTCTCCTGCCTTTGTTTCCTGGTTTCTGCAAACTGGACAAGACGCATGTAAATGCACGTGAGCACACACACACGCACCACCATGCTAGCTCCTCTGGGAGCGGGGAGGAAACAGAGCTCACAGAGCGATGACGGTAACAGGCCCACCTGCCACTGTCACTGTGTGATCCATTTAACTTTTAAAGGAACAAGAAAAAAGTCAACATCTTTACATTGTGTTGGCGGTAATGTTGCTGTTCTATCATTACTTGAGGAACACTCTTTCTGTGACTAGAAACTCTGACTAGTTTCCATTATCAACCTTTGTTTTAGAGGAAACTGAGGGGGTGTGTTGTTATTCAAAATGGCTGCAGGGATACTACGTAAGTCTAAGTGTGGACAGGCTGAATGTTGAGAGGTGATTATAAACTTATACTGAATGTTTCTGCAATACTATAATGTTGTTGAATGAGCAGGTGTAAAACGCAGCTTTGTTCCTTCTGAATGGCTGACTTTTGTTGGAAGTGGCTAGATGCAGTGTTCAATGTGGCTGAACTGAGGACATTCAGGGTCGTCAACTAACTCATACAGCGTAATCATGACATCAGCAATTTCCAGTCAGTGGGGCAGATGTGCAGAACACACGCACGCTACAAACCTAAATGTTATGTCGTTTACTAAACTAGAGGTCCCATTTCCCCATGTGAGCGTGTCTGCTTTGAAAATGGGTTTAAGCTTGAAACACGGATTCTGAGTCACGCGAGTAACCTCGAGAAGCAGCTAAATGTTGTGGTTGTAATAAGCAGAGCACTTTCAGTTTTGTTCATGCAAATGTTGCTCGAAAGGTTTTAACTTGTATTACCTCATTCCCCCAGAACAAAAGGGACAAGACAAGGAACTAATCAAACAAAAAAAAAACACGTGTTGGCATACATGTATGCACACACAGACACACACAAATCACCCCAAATGAGGCTAATATTACTAAAGATAGCATCACAGTAAAAAGCCAACTGCAACAGTCATTCTTCGACATAAACCCCTACTAGCAGACCTCACAAATCCCTGTAAAACTGCACAGTCAAACCCATTGTATTTCCATATTCATTATTACCAGATACCATCTGTAGTCTACAATAATTCTACCCCATAGAGCCAAAGGACCACAAGGATTATTTTTTTCATTATTGTGTTTCTCCCTCCCCTCCCAGGGCAGAGCCGTCGTACACTCGATAACTCTATCTGACATAACCAGAACCCCAGCTGTGAAAACTCCCTACAAGAACACGTCAAACTCAATAAGAGGCCTTATGGATCTCCGTTTCTCATTCGAATGAGGAATAATGATAACCCCCTGCTCTGAGCTGCTGGTAGGGTGCTGAAGTACAGCCTTATGTACAGATCATAGTCAAATGTGTGTTGTGTGAGAGTGTGTGAGTGTTGGTACTTGTTAATGTGAAGGCGTAAAAGGGGTAGTATTAACAGTGAGATATGAGGGAGCATTCCAGCTAGAGGCCAGCAAGGGGCCAGCTCAAAACTGCGATGTCTTAGCCAGCTAGGAGAGGCCAAACAAAGCCAGGGATCATCAGCTACAGCAGAGAAGGTGGAGGAGAAGGAGGAGGAGCATGTTCTGCTGTGGGTGGAGTCACTGGGCTGATCTGTAGACCACATCTTGACTGTTTTCGTACTCCTTCTAACCCAGTCTCATTCTGTTTCAGAAAGACACTGTGTTAGATATCGAAGACCCTGTTATCTAAGACCTTGTCCAGCTTTCTGCTAGCAGACAGAGAAGGCATCATGTTCAATGAACTACACAGTCAATGCACAACACGCCGACCCCCACGTACATATTTCTACCCGAAACAGAGTGAGACAGAGGGAGAGACAGGGTTTCCACTCTGACCTCTCATGACCTCTGCTGAGGTATTCAACCCAGAAGCAACACTACCTGCCTCGGCCTGTCTGTTCAGTCAGAGGTCAGGGGTCAGCCAGCTAACACCCACTTATGCCCAGCAGGCTGGGCAGAGCCACCGTGGCCCATGTGGAGGGGGGGGGTATGTGCAGGGTCACGCAGAGTCCATCAACCGGTAGGGGAGCTCAACGCCATGCACCGCGTGCAGAGCCGTTAATGAGCCGCCTGGAGGCGGTCCGTTAGTGCATGTGACACGATGTCATTGGAAGGTTGGCCAGCGCAGCACATATCGAGCAGCACCGTGAGTCAGGGTCTGGGATGGACCAGCGTGAATGAGGCTCTTCCATGGAAAACTGAGTAACAAACCAATTTGTGGAGAGTAAGTATGGATGGGGGGTGTCCTGGGGGTTTTATTGTATGTATGCGAAGAAAGGGGTTTGTGTGTGTGTGTTTGGGGGAGGGTTTGAATGTGTGTGTGATGTTTGATGGGTGACACCGAAGGACAGTGTGTGTGACCCTTCCATCTGCGGCCCCAAGACACTGTCTGACTTCTAAGCCCTGGCAATGTGCAGCTGCAACTAATGAATACATTCATTTCATGGAAGGGGGGCTGTGTGTGTGTGTGCGCGTGTCAATCAACCCGTCTTGTGTTTTGTGAGGGCTACAGAAAGCGACAGCTACTTCTGCGTGTACACAAACACCTCAGTCAGTGGCACTGGGGTCGCCAGATCCACAGTCAGGGTCGGATCTGGGACAAAGCAGGGGAGAGGTAACCCCACCCAGACGCTTTATCAGCAAACACGTGTCAGTCCAACAATGGCCTCTTGATCCAGGCTGTCCCCCATCCACACTGTCTGCCCTCACTCAAACACACTCGCCGAGCCGCAGATAAACGCACAACCGGGCACTTGACAGGGGGCTGAGATTACAGCTGACCTCACTATACCGAGTGAAAGACAGAACGAAAAAGCGTGAGCTGTAAAGGATTCATTGACAGCGGCTAAGCCTTTGTGTCAGGCCATATTTTGCCCCAAACAGGCAAGGCATTGACAGCCCGTCAAAACAGCATTCAATGCTCAACACAAATTGAGTGTTTGAAATTATTCTTTTCTCTTGAGGCTGTTCACAGTAAGTTCCTTTTCTCATTGTCATCGTGTTTAGGGAAAAGCACCGGAAAGTATTTCGGTTTCACGCCAGCACACTTCTCCCGTGTGTGTGACGAACAGGACAAATACAAGATCCCATATTTTTGCTTGAAATAATAGAACCAGTGGATGGAAAAACAAGTGACCATGAATTGACAAAACAAACGGTGCGTCAACCCAGTGTTAGCGCACTGTCGTGGTCCAGAAAACCCAGCCTGCAGAGAACTGAGCTGACTCCTCCTCTGGACTGAAGAACAACACTGGGGTTGTTGGTGTGGGTTGTTTGGGATGAGCGATGGACGGGGACAAGGCATAATGGGGTGCCCCAAAACACAGCATCATCCAGAAGTGTCTGGTTGTGATTGGACCCCAGAAGACAGGAGAGAGATCTAAACAGAGAACGACTAAGAGAAAGTTGGATCGCGAAAGTCAGAACGCCGTCTGTGTTCTTGTAAAAGGATTGGGGGGGTGGGTGTTTATCTTGGTATGGTGGCAGCTAATGTACTAATGTGAGCCAGCCTGGCAGCTCCGGGCTAATCTAATCAGGATACGGCCATTTTCATTAAACCGCCCAGACGGGATTACTCCCCCTCACAAGCCGATTGAAAGGGGACACTTTTAAACAGGGTTAACAGCTTGTTATAAGACGGGGCTGTGGGGGGGGGGGGGGGTTGCTAGCTGGTAGGCTGGCTAACAATGTGTCTATGTTGTGTGTGTGTGTGGGTGTGTGGGGGGGATACAGTGCTATTGTGCCACGTGCCAGGCTAATCTTCATTAGTCACTGCTACGAGACGAGCTGAGAAAGAGGCCAGGCGGGAGAACAACGTTCTCAAACAAAAAATAACAACAGGGGGGCTGGAAATAAGTAAAAATAGGGAGGGCTGTGGAGTCAAAGGGAGGTAGAGCGTGGTGGGCTCCTCTGGGCTCTGAATGCACTGAGCGATCGGGTTCCAGATCTTCTCAGTTCCAGAAAGTGGACGTGTGATTGAGGCTGCGTCCATTCCTGTTCAAACATCCCGAGTCCCTCTCACTGACAGTGTAATGAGGCTGCTGGCACGGGGCCACGGCACCACACCACACAGCCTCGGGCACACCGACTGGCTGGCTACCGTTCGGTCCACTGGACAGGCCACCCCCTAACCTTCTCCACATTCCTGCTCCAACAGCACAAGGAAACCAATCTAATGAAGTCTTTATTTAGATCGGGTCTAAAAGCGGAGCAATATTGGAGGAGGATGAAACATGATTCACTGCACTGTGGAATGGCCGCTGTCCGCTGGGACGTGTCAGTGAGTCACAGAGCTGATGAGTCTGTGAGATTTGTGGACCAGTCCCCTGCAGACTCCTCTGTGGGGACACAGGCCTGGTCCAGTCTCAAACAGCATGTCTGTGGTACAAGATAGCTGCTAGAATCATTACACGACTAATGCTTTGCCACTGAATGACTCTCTGTCCAGTGGGCTGTCTGGCAATCGTACTGACTGACTGACTGTACAACTAGATGCTGATGAGGAAGTAAATGTCGCCCTGCTCTCTTGTTTGCTGTGTCACAGCCGTGAGGTGTGTTTTCCAGAGGTGACTGCCATTCACTTTTTTTCCACATTTATCGATACAACCTACAATATGTGAGCCAGCCAACTAGCCGGGCAGCTAGTCTGACAGACAAACCCATTGAATATTACTACTGAAATCAAGACAGTGAGTCCAGACATTCCCTTATTGGTTAAACTATACACATTTTCCTGTAGCGTGCTGAAATCCGCTAATGCTAATCGGGGTCTTCCTGGGCACCGGTCGCGCAGTTCACCCTTAATACAGCGTGGTGTTGTAGCCCTGAGTCGCACACACCCAGCACAGGTGACCACACCGAGGGGGAAACGCATTCCACTCCTATGAGGTGGTTTCCTGTCTCTGGGAGGCATGTTGCCGTGGGACCTACAGGATGTAGGACAGGATATGACCTAGGTAAGATGTTCAGGACGTGACAGGGGAGGATGCACGCACTCGTGTGTGTGTGTGCGGCTGTGTGTGTGTCAGTGGTGACTCAGAACAACATTCCTCTATGCACCTCAACACACCACCTGGCCTGTCTCGGCCAACAGGCTCTAACTAGCAGCCCGTAGATTCCAGAAACACACCTCTGTCCATTCCAGACAAAGGTCAAAATCAGCCTGCGTGGGCAGTATATCTGATTCCAAACTCAATATTTCTGGTCCAGATACCACTATTTAGGCAGACAAAAGGACACCAGGAATGACAAAATGTCCTCTCATTTTCTGTTCCCTCTCTCCCCAGCCCTTCATCCACGTCCAACAGCACTCCCTCACACAACCCGAGTGCCATCAAAAGTCTTTGTGCCGTAAGGGATTTTTCATGCATGAAAGCCCTCCAAAACAAAATGAAGAACGCAGATTAGCAAAGCGGCTTAAGACACGGAAGGACCTGCGCTGCCTTCTCAGGGCTCACCTCCAAAGGCTTTTGGGAAGGAGGCCCCAGCTGTCTGTGTTCGCTGTGATAACCGACGCCAGACAGACACTGTTTCACTTCTCCAGGTTAGCCCTCCCAGTTAATTGCGGCGGCTAACTCAAGTGCCGCGTTAAATGGCTTTCTGGGAGCCGACTGACTTCATCTCTGTAACCTTTATAATTGTCTTTCAGTGAAGTGCGGGGTGGTTACACAGACAGAGCAAAGCCTGATGAAAACTTAACTGTCCCCTGCCCTCCTCAAACTGTTTAGCCCCTACCTTTCTATACCTCCATCTCTCTCTCAAAAGGGAAAACATTTGTCTACATCTATCTGGCATACAAAGAGGCCAAGGATAAACATGGCCATTGGGGTAAAGATAGAGATGGAGAAACGGCGTGCAAGGTGAATCTGGTCTTGGTAATCCTCTGCCTAAGGCATTTTCCTACCTGGTTTTCACTAAGAAATATCTCATATCTTCACAGGTTTTGCAGTAGCCTTCCATCCTGGTGCGCACTGTGTTGTGCTCCATTAGGGAACCACTTAACTGTACATTTCTTCTGGCTTTTTGACAGGGATCTAGGTCTTATAGAATTGCACTAGAGCAGTGTTTATCAAACTGGGGCTGATCATGATATTGATATGGTAAGAGGTCCCTGGAACGCAATAGGATGCCCCCTGTAGGGGAAAGCAGGACACTACCATTGTCAAAAATCCTGTCAAATGTCAAATCCTTTAGGATTTCTTTATAAAACAGGTCTAAAATTAAATTGCATAAGTTTGATTTTGATATATTTGGTTGTTTTTGCTGTTTCCATTTAATAATTGTGCTTTTAAGAAAATTGACAACTAACGGATAATGCCCATTCAAATTAACTGGTAGCATAGTTAGCATATAATCGATGCGTGTAGAAACAAATGTTTTTTAAATATAATACACTGGATTGTTGACATTGACATGAACATATATTATGGTTGACATCCATCAAGCCCATATTTTTATATCTAAAAATGATATTGTTTCCCAGTGTCTTGTTATGACATTTCCATTCTTTGGGTGGATTTTTATTAACCTCCTTACTGAATCTTTTAGGATTTTGGTTGTATTCCTCGAAATGTGTTACTTGCACTATGATTAAGTTTTTTTTCTAACCAGGTGACTATAAAAGTTATTGCCTGAACAGTGAGTTGTTGGTCATATTTTTTTGCCAGATACACTGTACATCAATATAAGTTGACAGCTAGCTGCATAGCTACTCATATTTCTGTCCGGTGTTATAAAAATTGGGATTCCAAACCACATATTGTCTAATATTAGCTAGAATGCCAGGCAAAATGGTTATTAGGTTGCTGCT
Organism: Umbra pygmaea; assembly: GCA_016801145.1. Classification (NCBI taxonomy): domain Eukaryota; kingdom Metazoa; phylum Chordata; class Actinopteri; order Esociformes; family Umbridae; genus Umbra; species Umbra pygmaea. The sequence goes on from JACXGM010004760.1 coordinate 10,610, forward strand.
CTTGCTATCTAGTGTTGCAAATGCATTATTTTTGCTATTCTCGTTGTAGAACCTGAGGGACTGAATTTACTAAATTGTTCTTTAAGGAAGTAAATGATTTGTTGAATAAATTTTCAAAAGTAGCAAAAAGGTATATCAATCTATATGATTATTGGCCCAAACTGTTAGGAGCCTTTCAAGCCCGATTCAAGCAGAAAGAAACATCCAGATGGTTAAAGAGCAGCAAGATTAGTGGCCTGTTACACAAACACTAAAGTAAATCCAAACTAGGACACAGATTATTTATTTACATATTATACTCTCTTCTAATTTATTCTAATCTACTTGAATCATGCTTTTCTTTTGTACCTGCACCTTGTAAAAAAGTATATATGCTTGACTGGTTGTGGTTTAGATTTTTTATAATGTTCATTTCTTTTGATTAGGCAATGTTAACATTTGTTTCCCATGCTAATAAAGCCTTTTGAATTGAATTGAGAAACAGAGGAAGTTGGTTAATTTATTTTTTGTTTCAGAGACTCTGGCCTCTATTTACATTTTCTAAATAACAGGGTTGCTCCAGTGATCAAAGAACAACAGTTGTTTAATTATGGTTTAGTATAGTTCAACTCAGGACAGCAAACCATAAAGCAATGAGGAATGGGAGGTCACACTATAGGTAGTGACATAGTGAAATTAAACTTCCATATGACAAAGGCATTTTTTGTTGAAATGCACCACTAAAGTGTCAAACAAGTAGCGTGTATAACAGAGCTACTTCTATTGTGAGCCTGTCTGTCATTTTTTTTTCAAGTATATCTGTAAGCCTTTGATGGCACAATCCAGTTAAGCAGAACACTGTCTGTTTGTCTGGGACAGACAAGGTGCTTCAGCCTGCAGTCTGACATGCGGTGACATCTCAATCCTTATCCTCTCCCCCCTGTCGGCTCCTCTCCCCCCTGTCGGCTCCTCTCCAGGTGTTGGTCTCTCATTTGTTTATCATAGAATAAAACACAATTGCTTCCCTGTGTTGTGTCTGAACTAGAAATGAAGACTGAGATTAAAGATACGCCCTCACAGCGATGACTCATCTTTGAAATATTTGCATGCTAGCTCGCACGCCTGCCTGCTCACACACGCGCGCACACACACACGCACACACACACACATACAAGCACACAGGCACACATCCCCGTTTGCTCCAGTGCACGCACTATGAGAACCATACTTTTACCACACATTAATAAATGAATAACAATAAATGTATACCCTCTAGTCGTGCATTTCAGTCCTTGCTGTCACGTGCACTCTCTCACTCTTCCACCCACACAAAGACACACCCATGTTCTCTCCCACACGCATGCTCACATCATCACAATGACCTCACCCCCCTGTCCCTCTCCCCTCGCACAGCAGGCCGAGTGAGGTCACCTGAGAGAGGAGGGGGGAGGGGTTAGGCATAGAGGGCTCACGGCCGCCCCCCCCCCCCCCCCCCCCCCCCCCACTCCCTCTCAAACAAGCTTTTCCAGCTCAATCACACGACACAATCACACGATCACCACAGCCCAAACAGGGAACTGATGAATGCCTTCACACTCCATTAATTCCTGACTACAATGGAGGCTGCCGGCCGTGGGGGGGGGGGAGGACTGCTGTACCTGTGGCGGTGGCGTTACAGATCCACACAACACCATGTCAGACAGCTGTTAAAACGGCCTTATGCGTTCACCCGTGGAGACCCAACCTGTTACTGAGAGGTACCAGCTAGGGTGGGAGGGCAAACTCTACCTCCCCCAGGAGAGTGTCGGCTCCTTATGGATCTGAGGTGATGCAGGTGTTCCCTGAGGTGTGTGGCAGTCGGGGGCAGCCAAAGCACTCTAGCCTGTTACCTGGCAGGAGATCTGGGTGTTGAAGCCATCGCGCCCAGCGGCAGGTAAGACCAGGATGAGACGGCAGGATCCCTGCTGGCAACACACCTGTCAGCATCACAGGCGGTAACTGGCACGCCACTCTAAACCCCTCCCCCATCCCTCTTTTCTCCGCCCCTGCTAACCCCCCCACCCAACTACAGACCCATGTCTATCTGACAAGGCAGGAGAATGTGGTTGGTCTGGTTGCAAGGAACTCATCTTGGTCGTGAGCTATCTACAGAGATCTTCCTCACTGTTCTAGCACACACACCCAGTCATGAACAGCTCACCTCGTGGGAACATACATAACCTTCCCACCTACATCTTTAACCTCAATAACCTAACATTTATGCCCTAAATTTAACCTTCCCCTAATGCCTAAAATGAAACCTGAACTAAACCCATAATGCCTGAGCCTGAAAGTTCCTAAACATACACTGAACCAAAATATAAATGAAAACACTTTTGTTTTTGCCCCCATTTATCATGAGCTCAAAGATCTAAGACATTTTAGCACAATGCCACAGATGTTGCAAGTTTTGAGGGAGCGAAACTGACAACTCCCACACAGTGATTTAAAGACACAACAGGTGGATTCAGCACCACGGCCAGCTCCGCAGCCTAAGGAATCAAAAAACAATTCAGTATGCTGCTGCCATCTGTGGCATTGTGCTGTGTGATGAAACTGCACATTTTCGAGTGGCCTTTTATTGTGGCCAGCCTAAGGCACACCTGTGCAATAAACATGCTGTCTAATCAGCATCTTAATATGCCACACTTGTGAGGTGGATGGATTATCTCGGCAAAGGAGAAGTGCTCACTAACACAAATTTTGAAAATATTTGAGAAAAATAGTCATTTTGTCTACATAGAAAGTCTTAGATCTTTGAGTTCAGCTCATTATAAATTGGGGCAAAAAGAAAAGTGTTGTGTTAATATTTTTGTTCAGTGTAATTGAAACCTTGACCCTAAGCCAGAAATGTACTTTGTCGTCATGGGGACTGGCAAAAGGAAGACTTTTGGTCATAATATGATCTGTTAAACCAAAACACACACACATTCACAGATCAGCAGTTCTCTCCTGTGACTCACAGGTCCTTCCCCCTCTGCTTTCCAGAGTCATCCTCAGCCTGGTGAGATCACAGTGAAATCATAGGCAGCTTCCTAAAAATGCTAAGTGCTCCGGGACAGCAGAGCTGTCAGTCAACTCCACGGGAGGCCGAGACGCAGTGATGCACCGACGCTTCTTCCCGGAACCATGTCTGAGTGTGTGTTTGTGTGTGTGCGTCTGTGAGTGTCTGTGTGTGTGCGAGGACAGTCAGGCAAGCAGCAAGATTGCTCTGTGCCGGGAAGACCTCAGGAGGAAGAAGAGAAGACCTGCACCTCCCTCCCTCCATGTTAGGTCTGTGTTCAGCAGCTCCCCCTTAAATAATTCAGACGGGTGGAGAGCCTGTGAGTGAGTGCCCACCGACAGCTCTATCGGACCAAAACACAAAATACACACACAAACATACACTAAGAAATAAGCTGGTTTTGCAGACCAAAAATGGGTTTGCGTACAACTACAGGCCCGTGGTTATTCCCTGGAATCACAGGACTCATTTAAACAAAGCTGTATATAGCTAGCACACACACACACACATTCCCCCAGGTGTTCCCGGCAACATCAAAGATTAAAATAGATTCCGACCCAGATAGCTCGGCGTTGGCTCAACCCGCGTCTGACATCTCACTCCAAATAACAATCCTTGCCATGTCGCAGACGACAACGCTTAATTGAAACTACAACTGCCGCTCGCTGGGTTTGGATAATTAGGGGACTTTGCCTCACACAAGGAGAGCTTTTTAACACTTTGGCCTGGTTCAAATACTTGAAAATGCGCTGATCACAAATGACAGAAATGGGTCGGGCGGACTAAGCGTGTGACAAGTTCCTTGGGGTCACGCGGCCAGGATAGAGCAGCCATTTCTCCCAGGGAGATGGAAGTTAGGAACAGTAAAACAGTATGTGACGTTCTCCAGCAAGGATCTGCTGTTCTGCTGACAGGAAAGGTGTTGAAGTGACAAGTTTTAAAGCAGAACATCAGGAGAACTTTACACTCTTTACCAGCCTCCTCTGTGACGACACATCTCTTACCAATATGAGGCATGATGGTAAAAATGACTGCCCCCCCATTTCCTCTCGCTCCCTCTCTCTCTCTCCCTCCCTCTCTCTCTCCCTCTCTCTCTATACTGTACTTTCTGACAAAGGAGAATTCTCCACCGGTAGAGGACAGATTCCCAAGGTCGTCCCACTCTACATGTGA
>JACXGM010004760.1:14904-30243 GCA_016801145.1 Umbra pygmaea
GAGAGAGAGAGAGAGAGAGAGAGAGAGAGAGAGAGAGAGAGAGAGAGAGAGAGAGAGAGAGAGAGAGAGATAGCCGGTTCCCATAGAGACAGTCTATATAGAGCCCACTTCTCTACCTGCCCCACCAACAACACAATGCCACCAGGGCACCGAGCTTAAAATAGAGCCTCCAAAACAACACGGTGCACCTCCCTTATGACACTGTCTCCAGGGTGCCGTAACCACAGCAACCGTAATAGCAGCAAAGTCCAGGGGGTTGATAGATGAGAGGGGGAGCTGGCGCCAGGCCAGGTGAGGGGGGGCAGCCCCTTTAGTAAACAAGAGCTGGGTTTCCTGAAACTAGCAGGGATGGAATGTCTGAGGAAACACTGTGGATGTCCTCAACGCCACACGAACCCACACACACAACATTCTAAACACACACAGAGCACACCCTTCCTGTAGCTTTGATAACATCCTCTACTCTGGATGATGTCATACTCACAGCATAACTCACGGACGTGCACGCACACAGAACGCTCATGCATATATTATATGCACGTAGACACACAATTTACTGTGCAGATGATGTCATCTGAACATCTCGTTGGGTTCATCCTTTAGACTTGTCTGTCCTGATGTTTTAAATGCATCTTTCTTTGCTGCACTGAATTGGCAAGAATGAACGACCACAGCTCCACTGGCCGTGGGGGGTACCAGTCCCTTGACAGGCTGCCAGAGGGGCATCTGCCCTTTTTATTTACTGGGTAGAGCAACTAAAGTTGGGCACAGGGCTGTAAGTGCAAACTGTGCCAGCTTTACACAGAGCACAGCAGGAGAGAGAGACAGAGGAATAGAGAGGGTGGTTAAAGAGGACAGGCCTCTAACTCGAAGGACATCACAGGACAACACAGTATACTGCTCACTGCCTCGCTCTACTGTTCAATTTCAATTTGAAGTGGCTTTATTTACATTGAAAACATGTTAACATTGCCAAAGCAAGTCAAAATTAATAATAACAATAATGTTTTAACATTTTGTTTTCATTCATTTATATTTTACAAACTTTTACCTCTCTCCAATTGTTTTTTGTAGTGGGGCTAGAAATGGGGCATCTTTGCTTCATGCGCTTCACGTGAGTGAAGTTTTTTATTTTGTTTTCTGCAATAGGCTACTAAGGTACTAAGTATTTTTTAAATTCAGATTCTTGCTACCTGTCCCTCAGCCTTTATCTGTCTCTTCATCTAACTGTTATGGTTGGCAGGTTAGTGTTGTGTGTTGGTTAGACTAGCTGTGTTGCCCTGTCACAGGCTGTGGAACTCCTAACTGAACAGAGGTAAGGAATATACAATAGTACGTACCAAGAGTATAGAGCAACAGAACAGACAGACAGTACAGACCAACAGTAAAGACAGGACAGAACAAACAGATCAGACCAACAGAACAGACTGGCATTACAGACCACCAGAACAGACCAACCTAACATCTTACCGTTAACCTTAAGACACAACCCTTAACCTTCAGACCTTGTCCATCCCTCAGAACAACTTCTTCTCCTTCACTACATCTTAAAGAGAAACACTTCACTTACAGAAGTTTACTTTCATTTCACCCATAGATGTGTAATGTGCCCTGGACAAACACAACATACTGACGTGGACCAGTGATATCTTGTTGGTTTGTGTGTACATGAACATCCATCTTCCACCTGAAAACAAACAAATGAGCTAAGCCCAGCCAGTCCAGCAGCCTAGCAACAGGTTTATGACGAGGTCTGATGTAGGTCAGCATAATGGACATTTGCAAATTGAATTATTTACTGTCTGAAAACATGGAAAATCTGTGTGTGTTCTTGAGTTCTGATTACCCCACATATCCTGAAAGGATAGTAAAACAAGACACATTCTAATGTTTTTCAGGTCCCAATGAGACAAAAATCCAGATTAGGCATTTAGGGAAATCCATTACATATAGGGAAATAAGTTACAATCGGGTTTAGGGGTATGTTTTAGGGTTAGAGTTAGGTTTAAGGTTGATGTTTGGGGTTAAGGTACTGTATAGAAAGAAATCAGGGTTGGGGAAATTTATATTTTTTGAATCTGAATAATGGGTCCCCCTGCAATAACTAAAATATGTGTGTACGAGTGTGCACGTATCTGTCTATATGTGTGTACGGGTGTGCACATATCTTTAAATACGTGTGTATGAGTGTGCACATATCTGTCTATATGTGTGTATGAGTGTGCACGTATCTGTCTATATGTGTGTACGAGTGTGCACATATCTGTCTATATGTGTGTATGAGTGTGCACGTATCTGTCTATATGTGAGTACGAGTGTGCACGTACTGTATGTGTCTGTTCAGAGTGAAACAGGAAAACGAGCACAACAGCGTCCTCTTCTCCAGGACAACAGTGGCTACAGTGAATGTGCTGGTCTCCAGGACAACAGTGGCTACAGCGAATGCGCTGGTCTCCAGGACAACAGTAGCAACAGTGAATGCGCTGGTCTCCAGGACAACAGTGGCTACAGTGAATGTGCTAAGACTGTCTTCCCCAACACAGTGAGAAGACAACGTCAATGCCGGGGGAGGCATATACACCATGGTCATAACTCCATACAGAGGTTGTCATGGATGCCCTTTATAGAAGAAACCCCCGAAGGTCAAGTTTAGTGAGCGAGAGAAAGAAAGAAAAATGAGAATTAAAGAGAGGTGGAGAGTAAGTGTGAATGGAAGAGCGAGTGGGAGGTGTGTGAGCGTGAGGCGGATCAAGTAAAACAGAGAAAAGTAGCGAGGCAGTCCAAATCAACCTCCTTACCCCAGGAATAAAGAAGAGAAATCTCTCTCCTATGTTTTCTCCTCAAACCTCTCTCTCTCTCACCCATGCCCTTCAGGTCCATCTCTCCTCTTCTGTCAGCTCTCCGGAATACTTCTGAAGCTCAGATTAGAGCAGTTTAGAAACAACAAGTACACCATTATCTATTATTTATGAGCTGCAGGGTTGACGCTGGCCTGCTCTTTATTTACACAGTAGAATACTGAGTGGTGGATTGTGTTACACTGTACAGCGCTTTGAGAAGACGACACGGGAGGACAGAACTCTGGGAAAAAAATAACTGATGTTAAAGCTGTGACATTCATTTGTTCCCCTCCCTTAGAGTGTGTGTTGATTTATTTATTTATTCCTGTATGTGTGTCTTTGAGTGAGTGTGTGGGTTTGTGCACATGTGGGGTACGCAGCGATAGAATCCATTGAAAAGGGGCACGCGTGTGTTAGGAAGGAGAAATGTCTGTCTCCTCTGTGGTTGTTAATCAAAGCCTTGAGTGGCGCAGCGCAGCTCACTCGCTCTCCATCAACTGACTGAAGAGATGCACTTCGCAGCCTCATGCATAAAGATGGAGCAGGCTCTTCTCTCTTCGCACTCTTCAGACCACCCCCTCAATCCCCCCGAACCCCTATCGGCCAGAGGGCTGACAGTCTCTTGAGAGGTCCCCGGATAAATGAACCCCACCCTCGCGTCTGGCATCACCTCCTCTCCACCCTGACTCATCCCCTCCACCCTTCTCCTCCTCTTGCTCATCCACCTTTCCGTTCCTCCATCACCTTACCCTCCTCGCCCCTCGCCATCTCTTCTCCGACTGAGTGTCGGAGAAAAACCCTCTTGATCCGCCATCATACTGTGTGTGATTTGCTATCCGTGTCAATCCCAGTTCGTGTGCGTTACTTGTCAGGACTAGATAGTATGTGGCCTTACGTCCCTAAACATGACCTTCGTATTCCCGTACTGCCTATACATGACCTTCATATGCCCATACTGCATATCCTAAAACCCTACATCTATTACACTTAAACTCTCAAAACCTTAAAAGAAACCCTTTCTGCACCTACTGGGTTTAAACAATGACTGTGCACTTACTGTTGTTTCCACAGCACAACATTGTATTGTTGGCCCCAAAACAAACCCTCAGCCACCAGCCAGCTATTACAGTAGCTTCTTGGCAGTTATGCTGGCGGAGTCCCAAATGGGCCCATTTTCCTTAAATAGTGCACTACATTTGAGCAGAGCTCTAATGTCCCTGCTCCAAAGTAGTGTATCAGATAGGGAATATAGCGGCCAATAGGTACCCACTGTCCTCCCAGCCCAACCACGACGGAAGCGGACCCGGCCAGGTTCACATGGCTTGTTTGGATTGCTAAATCGATCTGTGTGCTCACTGTCCCTCTCCAACGTGCCACTGATTCAATATGCATAGCCCCTGAGTCTAACACAGTACAGTACAGCTATCCTTGTAATGTCCGGAAAGTTCCATGACCTTGTCTGTCCTATCTGTCACCAATTAAATGGATCCAATTCACACAAGTGGCGTGTTTGGGCTAGTAGAAACCAGAAAGAGTACTTTAGCCATTTCAGTTTCTACCCCTACATGAATGGTGAACAGAAGGAAGCCGAGAGCCATCCAGTCATCCAATTGATATGAACCAAGGTAAAGATTAAATTAAAAATCTAGTGTTGGAACAGCATGCTCCGTAGTCAGTCACCTGTATATAAGACACACCATTCATCGTAAAAGATCAAACCTATAGCTTTACACACCAAGCTAATGCTCGGGACGCCTCTATCACACTCCGGCTTCCCATTTATACAGAGTTAATGTGTTCCGCTTTCCTAGAGACAATGTACTTACTGTGCAGTTTCATATCTAATCTATGCTCCATTTGAGTGAATGGCTTATTCAGGCTGAGCACTTCCACAATGAACAACTATTCCCTATAACATTCGCTCCTTTAGCACTGGCCCTGGTTAAGATCAGTGCGCTACTTAGGGAATAGCTTGCCATTTGGGACGTAGTTTCTGTCTGGGGGTGGGCTAACCTGCCTGCCAAATGATGTGCTCTCATGAGCTTGTGTCTGACTTGAATGGTTTCTAATTAAGAAGCCAATATGAATGAATTCAGAAGGAAAGGAGAAAACATGAATACATTGATTCCAGAACCGAACAACGTTACAAAAACAGCTGTTGGAAAGAATAGAGCCCCACTCGATTAAAGCTCATTTAATCACTCTTACACTGCTTATTATTTTAATACAGTCTATTGTTCGTTACAAAATGACTCCCCTTCTGTGTCTCGCTCTCTTTACGTCTCGGTTTTGCTGCTGAATCAGCAAAAAAATATAGGAAAAAAAGTACATCTTCAAACAGACTGGAGTCAAACAGATTAGAGTGTCACGTTTCATAGCACGGGTAGAGTGGCGGGGTCAGGTGAGATATGCAATATGATCTTAGCTGCACACATACAGTGGTGCGTCAGTGAAATGGGTCCCCACTTCAAAGGGAACACTGAATCCTCCCCAGGACATGAAAGGGCCTGCTGCTCCTCCTAACTACGGCCTAATTGCATTCAGCTGTTGATTCTACATTGACTGTTTTGCTGAGAGAAACTTTGTGTGTGTTTGCATGATGGGTGGGTCCATCCAATGGGTCCTAAAAGACACCCTATTCCCTTTACAGTGTGCTACATTTAAACCATAGTGTGCAGATTTTCGGATTCAAAGTGTCCATGGGGCTAAGGTGTGCTTTCTGATGTCCCCTAAGACCGAAGCCTGTAGTTAGAGGGCTTTACAGGGAATTTATTTTAGAACACATGCATTGGGGCACCTCAGGTCACAGGAAGTGGAATGTGTTTGTGACTGCATGTGTACGCATATTGTACTAGCCACAGGAAATGGCTAGTACAATAGGATTGGCTTTATGGCATTATTATGGCATTTGGCAGCTGTCTCTTAGCTCTAGCTGGTAACTTCCATCAGCCCTAGGACGGATGAGTCAGTCTGGCCTGCTCCACGATGCCCTGCCCCAGAGTGGGAATCCTGGCATTACTCAATAACTCGCAATATACTGTACATGACACACCCCAAATTACATAAACCACAAGTGGCTAATACAGTTGTAAAGTTTGTTCATAAGACATGTCTGACTGTCTGGGGCGAGTCTTATAGTGATGGATACAGTATTTATCTGTGACAGTATTTACGCAATAAAGAACTAGGGTGTGTATGAGCTACAAAGTCAATATCCCATGGCTATGGGCTGTTCATAGACGGGGACGAATACAACTAGCCTGAGAGAACCCTGACGGACTTCTGGCAAATTGGGTCTGGTGTTAACCAGGCTAGAATACAACCATTACTGAAGAAACATTTTGTGGGTTGGTCACAACAGATCACGTAAAAAAGCTAGCGTAACATTCATATTATGTTATTGTTGTCTCTGGAAGCATATGACTTTATGCAATTTACCAAAGATGCTAACATGGGATAACACCAAAGTGTCTGAAGATCGTGGTATTTAAATAATGATGTTGTCTGCACTCAGTGTTGAATGAATGTGGTTCCCTTGTCAAACAAGCACTGAGTGTTTAAAATGTAAAAAGGGTGAAGTTCATAACGAGAGAACCCAAGAATGGTTTCTGAATCAGTCATTGATTATTCTGTGTGAAAAGTAAACGATGGAGCTGCAGTTTGTGCCTGTGTTCTGTAGAAGAATTTGAGTGGAAATGAAACTCACCACCCCAAAGCAGACATTATGAAATGGGAATTACAGGGCAGGGATGATGGGTCTGGGACAGCTAGGTTGCTGAGGTAACATTCCGCAGAGGAATGCTGTGATTGGCCTTCTAGTGCAGACTATATTTTTAAGGTACAGTATGTTGGAAATGACAAGGCTCTTTCTCGAAGGCGTCATCATGTTGAAGGGGTGCAATAGTCACATGACCACCCCAGTCAAATGGTTAAACTCCTCCCACAACACACTGCTCCTGACCTCACACTGCTCCTGACCTCACACTGCTCCTGACCTCACACTGTCAAACAGGGACGTCAATACAGTTCACACATTTCACCACCAATCACAGATCCTGTCATACTGACCAGGCACAGCAGGTTGTTTTGAAAGGGTGGGCGCAATCGGTTGTCACTTTTATTTTGTCTTCAACCCATTTTTTTTAAATAAGTGGTGCTTTTGGATGGGAAGAGATATCAGATAGATCCTATTCTGAAAGAGAGAACTTGGATCAATCCAATGACAGCAAGAAAGAGAAAGTGTAGTAAACGTACTCAGCTGGGTTCATGCTTTTTCTGATGTTCCTAATTAAAACCAAAATGAGAAAGTAAGGGGAGTTTATAACTAACCAGTGACCATAATTAATAACTTCATAATCTTTTTTCAATTCATTGATCACTGGTTAGTTATAAACTGTCTTTACCTGATAATTTTGGTACTAATTATAAACTTCCCAAAACTCAGTTGAACCAAGATAAATATGTTTATTTTGTACTTTTTACAACTCTGGTAGATTTTTTGCATTTGTAGTGTGTAGTGGTGTTGTGTAGTCTGTGTTGGTAGCTGTAGTGTGTGGGGTGTTTTCACACTACAAGTTTCCTTGAGAATAATTTATTCCTTGAGAATAAGACTTTTTGTAAGAATTGCATCGGCTATGAATATTTATTTACATGAACTGCTGAAAATCTAAATGGTTTCCTATCACCTTCTGTCGGTGTCCCTCCCACTACATATACCTCTGGCCGCATGTATCAATACACTTTCAATCAATCATATGTATTGTGGGTAATATGAGAGTTCAAGGTTCAAATTCAAGGGTGTGCTGGTATACATTACCTAGAAGGTGCACAGAGTTTACCTACCTCTTTTACAAATGAGTTTATAAACGTTTGGTGGAACATATTAAATGTCATGTGTGCTGTGCTGGTTAGCAGCCTGCCTGAGCCATCTGTTTCATGCAACATTTCCACGTCTGCATCAAGAAGTGGAAATGTAATTTCACGCCCCAGCCAATCCCAGTGTGTAAACCGAACCACAACACCAAGAGCAGTAACCCTCCGGCACTAAATTCAGCCAGGTGTTTCCACTCTTCTAGCTGCCCTAATGCTAAGGGATTCCACCGTCTACCCACCACACTGCCCCCTGGGTTCCTCAGCACACAGCCCACACTGAAGGTGAGCCCACCGTTGTAATCCCTGAGAGCGACCAGGGGGCTGGTTTTCGTGTTTTAAGGGCCCGCCCCAACATTCAGACTGTTGTGAGAAACCAGCTGCACTCCACCGAGGATTACATAACTGAAGTTCTAGCAGACACAGTGTAGACGAAACCTGTATAGCTCAACACACCACCAACTGGACAGGCCAATAAAGGCTGACATGTAAAGCCAGCCGGTCCAGTAATTGACTTCTTCCAGGGGGGCTAGGACACAGTGGTGTGGACTCTGTAAGCGTATCGAGAGTGGTTACAATAGTCGTCAGATACGCTCACGAAGTCCGGCACCATCTGAATGTTTTTGGAATGCTATTGTGCTTCCTCTGCTACATGCCTCGGTCCTCCCCCTCCAACACTGTTCTGAGATTTACTGGGCTGTGAAATGCGAAAAACTGCAGCGGCGAATATGCATGCGTGGCAATTCATTATCTTGTCAAACTTGGCTTCCCCCGGCGACCGGGTTGAGATCCATGGGGGGGGGGAGCCGTACCGTGTGGGCTTGGGATCTGGCTGGGCTGTGGATGGCTGGATGCCTGCAGCCGTTACTCTGGAGGACAGGACGGAGGGAAAACACGGGGGGGAGCGTTCAGACGGCCCAGTTCACTAGGCTGCTGGGATCTGGTCTGTAGGTCAGCCAGCCACCAGGGAGAGAGAGAGGATGTAAAGAGAGAGAGAGGGGAGGGATGGAGAGAGGAAGTAAAGACAGGAAGAGAGGATGTGAAGAGAGAGAGAAGGGCAGGCTAAAGCAGGATGGAGGGAGGAAAAATGAAGAGGCAGCGTGGACAGCGGGATGGGTAGCTGGAGGACAGTAGTGCTGGATAACATTGAGGCTGGACGTCAGGGGGGCTGAGTAACTCTGGTTATCTGACAGAGGAAAGGACCCACCCTGGGTCAGATGTTACCTCGAAACATCCCAACGACAACACCAGCAGATACGTCTGCTTTAGTGAGCTTAATGAGACCAGCTCCCCACATTTTTATTAACACTCAATGACCATTAAATAAACATGTACACATCTTTACCCTGAATATCCTGCGATAGTCCACAGTGTTTAATATGACACACAGTACACACATATAACAGTACAACCACATGCAAGCTATGTGCATTTCAATCAAACCCACACACATACACACAAACACACACACGCTGTCATCTAAAAATACGTCCCACTGAAAACGATTCAATTACAAAGGATGCTTGTAATTCCTGAAGGTCCTAAAATAGATGCTTTGAAAACAATAAGGAGACAGGAAAATTCAGTGGCCTAGAATGTGAGAGACAGAACCTCGAGGCATGGTGGAGAGAGAGACAGACAGACAGACAGAGAGACAGAGAGAGAGAGATGGACCGACAGAAAGAGGGAGAGAGACAGACAGAGAGAGACAAGACAGAGACAGAAAGAGAAAGACTAAAAATCAGAGAGGCTCAGGGTGACCCATTTCCTGTCCCTGTAGGAATACATGGGTGCTGTCTGACGACAGGACGACCACAGGGACACACTGACGTGAGGGCAAAAATCACACTGCCAGACAGCCAGACACACACACACACACACACACACACACACACACACACCCAACAAACCTGCCAGACTCACAGAGCCAGACAACCAGAAATCCACACACACATATACACACAAAAACACCATTCTAGACAGACACACAAAAACAAACGCAGGCATACACGAATCTGCCAGACAAACGTACAAACATGCGTACCGTCAGGCGGACAGATGAAACGGCTGAAAAGCAGTCGCATACACAGCCAGACATCCATCCAGCCAGACACACTCACACACATGCATAGAGACAGACAGGTCCCCCCCCCTTGCCTTGCTTTATCCCTTAGGTGAGGCTGGTTAATTGGGCGAGGTGTCTCACCTGGTTTTAATGGTGTTGTTTACTTCTCCTGCTGGGTCATTCCCCAGGCAGATCCAGCTGCTCTCTACACTACACTCTGCCCTGCCGTGGTCACGTGACTATGTGTGCCCTCTCGGTTAGAAGAGGGAGACTGAGACAACACTGGCCTTCTTGTTGCACAAACAGCCGCGCTTTGAATTAACCTCCTTCGCGGGTCACTGCCGAAATAATCCTTCCTTTTCTACGGAGGACGGACAGAAGAGTGATGATTACAGTCACCCCCCCCCCCTCCCCGGTGACAGTGAGAGATGGCGTCTTTGTTCAAGCTGGGTTGAGAGAAAGAAAAGAGAGACATAGAGAAAGGCAGAGAGAGAGAGACAGCCCAGTCAGCCGCAGCATGGCGTTGTCTCCACGGGGACTCGAGAAGATGGAGAGACAGAAAGAACGCGGGAGGAAGGAGAGAAAAGATGGAGAGAATCTTCGGGGACTGAGAGGGAAAAGAGGGCCACTTCATCACCCCCCCCCCACCAGCCCCATCCTCAGCCATGGCCCCAGCCGGAGAGCACTGAAACTCAATTCACCCGCATGGCGTCCATTAAGACCTGATTCATGCTCAGCTCACCGGGGGCCTGCCACCACCATCCATCTTGCTCCCGTGTGGGGAGGGGGGGGGAGACGGGTGCCTGTCGTTTACCTTCCCCTGCATGGCAGATCGAGGGCCAGACTAGATGGAGTAGATGTTATCCTATCCTATCAAGCCATTCTACCGCACCAGTAAAAACATCAGGCGGCTTTAACGGCGTACGTCAAACCGTGCCAGAAAAGCCTCTTTTATCCACCTGTCTGCCCAGTCAGGCCAGGGCTTTTTCCATGACTATTCCCTGCCCCTTTCCCCTGTCACTCCCTACATCAAATATGACTTTTATGGTTTGTCCTTCTATCTGATTTCTCTCTGGTTCTGTTCCAAATATACTCTCTAGTGCACTACTTGTGACCTATAGCACTATAGGCCAGCCCTATGGGGAATAAACTGCCATTTGGGATGCACCCTCTTCACATCGGCAGCTGAGGCCTAGAGACTCAATTTCCTCCTACCAACGGAGAGTAAATACATAGCAGAAATTAGGTGCCCCTGATCAGACCCAAACACTTTGTTTTTATCATACACAACACACGCCACCATTTCCACAATACACTTTTTATTTCCTACTCTCTCTCTCCACCTACATCAACTCTGGTGGCACGTTTGGAGCAATATACACCAGGAATTGCACAGTCAGAAACAGCTAGGGAAACACACACACACATTAAACACAGTTACCACATGTACAGAAATTGTGTACAGTTGCTTTGTGTAAAAAAGACACAGTACCATTGGACTAATTGACACAAGAACTCAGCTAGTTATATGAGAAAACAAAGAGGAGGAGTGATGAAGTGAAGGCCAAGATCGACTGAGTAGCCTGTCTGTCTGCATGTCTGTCTGTCCGTCTGACAGCAAACAGCCAATTACTGCTGAGGGTGGCAGGATAAGCCCTGCCAGATCATAGCTTTCTAGCCTATTAGCACACGGCCAGCCAACCGTGTGCGTGTTTGTTCATCTGTGTGTTTCATTGGGTATGTGTATGTGTGTGTGTGTTTTTGTGTGTGTGTACGTGTGTGCTCATGGGGTTTGCTGGGTCCTTTACACACTCAAACACTAGTGATAAATAACCAGCCGATGCATTTTCCGCAGTTGAGCACATGGAATTTCAATGAGTTGAGTCAGACAGCAGCACTAGCCCAGCCGGTACGTGCGATCGTGCGCACAGCAGCGTTGCGCTCATCTCACCACGCGCACCGAATCAGCAACACCGGCCAAGCACTCGAATGCTTACCCGTCTCCATACTGTAAAGAAAAATCTGTGTTCCATGCATGAAATGACGCACAAATAATATATTATACGCATTAATAATTGTGAGTACCCCTTTCCTATATTCCAACAGCAAAATTTGAAAAATACTACAATGATAAAGTAATTTGAATTAGTGTCAGTAAAACGAGTCACCACAGAAAGGATCAGTGACAGGACGTTGCCTTGGCAAGGGCGCCTTCTTGGCCATGTGCAAGCCTGTGTGTTCTCACTGTGCCACTGCCAACCCTGCAGATGACTTTATTCTAATGAATGGGTGGTTAGCCTACATGTCATAATTCCACAGAGACAAATACAGCTTCCCGACATCACATGGTTCATTCGACTCAATGAGATAAGATGCAGACTGGCCAAAATGAAAAGCACCGTGTTTTAATTATAGGTTGCGAAACACACACACACACATACACACGCACACACAAGTATAATATACACATGTATGTGTGTGTTTATACACACACACACACACACACACACTTCCCCCATTCAGCCTCGCTTCTTTCCCTCACGCGCACATCCTCGCGGCGCGTCGGTGCTGATAATATATTATGCATCACTATAGGGAGCTGGTTCTCGTACCAACAGCTCGAAAACACCAAGTAATCTGACAGATGCAGATGCATTATTTAAGGACAAGTCTCTTGTTATTAGTCAAATGTCCATCTTTGATGCCCAAATTGCCCTGTGCCTTCCCAAATCTCATCTGACAGAAGTGCAATTAATGTGTTGTGTGTATGTGTGTGTGTGTGTGTGTGTGTGTGTGTGTGTGTGTGTGTGTGTGTGTGTGTGTGTGCGTGCGTGCGTGCGTGCGTATGCCACAAGCGCTCAGTCTCTTTCAGGTTGGTTGCCATTATTTGGGAAAAAACGAATAGAACGACTGACAGACGGCAATATCGATCGCTCTGAATTCTCTAATCAATATAACCAAAAAGAACACGGCAATTACAATCCATAATGTTATTCGAATAACGTCTTGTGCCTCGAAAATACCCAATGATATAACTATTATAATACGTTTACTGATTTATAATCCATTTATAACCTATAGAAACAACTAAAAGAAAAGAAAAATGCAATTGTCACCAACAAGCCATTACTTGTCAATCAATGCAGAAAAGCAGTATCACAATCGGGCAGCAAGAGCTGATAGAAGAAGACAGAAAAGAGATAGTAGCCATTATCAGTGGCTTGAAAAACAGCGCACTTCGTGTGAATGATGGACCCAGACGCGTCCATAGCAGCCTCTCTCTACACGGTGTTTGTCTGCCGGGGTGATCAAGTTGATATTGTTTTCATGACAAGCGGCGCGCTCTGGGCTGCATGAGCTGGGCTGCATGAGCAAATCGACAACTCGAGCTCCGGAGCGTGGGCAGCTTACAAGTGATGGTTTAATAACCTAATAGCCTAAAAGTAAAGAAAGTTAAGTCACCTGCTGCCAGTTCTCCTCCAGCGAAGGCATCGCAGAGAAATAACCAGTGTCATGCACGAGTTGGAGTTCCTGAAAAATACTGTAATTCGCCAACACGTCCATGTTGATGCGCGATTTGAAAACAATTTACTTTGATCCACCAGAATTAAAGACAACCCCACTTTAGTATGGTGAGGGGTTTAAAAAAAGTAGTTGTTCTTCCGATCCTCGTCTGCTTCTGTGTGCACCAGAAAGTATAGCTCTATGTGCAACTGGATTTAAATAATACGTAGAAGAACTAGTGTCAAGAAAAAGAAAATGAAGTGTTGAGTATTGTGTCACTGAATTGCAATCCTTTTTTCTCTGGTACTAACTCTCGGGTCTTCAATCCATAAGTGGGATGCCAGCTCGTAGACTTGAAACGTCCATCTATTTCCGCATTGCCAGATTGCAATCTTCACTCTATAAATTCCAGGTTGCTTTTCTCCCCTGGATGCCGTAGCTTCAGCAGGCGAGTAGCTCGGGCTAGCTGTCTAGTGAGCTGAGGGAGCCAAGGGACTCTGAGGGGGGCGTGGTTTGTTGTCAATCAATTCCGTGCGTGACCATGTAAGGTAAATAGGGTTGATGATCTCACAGGCGTCCAATTAAGGCGGCGCTAACATAGACAAAAGGGGAGGAGTTAGAGGGAATACAGAGCCGCTATTGGCCAAGTGTATCTGTCACTCTTGCTGTACATGGCAGTGAAAGGTGAGCTATTTTTAGTTGGCTATATAAATGCAGCAGCATTCTTCCCTCACTCAGTTGAAGTCCGTGGCTGAAGAGAAAGCACAGGCTAACCTTACATGCTTCAAAATAAGTTATTAGAAATACATTGATACTTTTCAAACAAGTTTTTAGTGTAATTCTTAAATAAATATTTTTTACATTTAATCTTAGAAGAAAGTTAAGAAGTTTTTGTGGAATATGCATTCGGACAGGAGACTAATACAGACCCTGAAGTTGTGATGTAACAGCTTTCCCAACACACCAGTTTCTAGGCTACTGCTCTTGTGGTTTGAGGTCGCAGGTTCTTACTGGAAACACTGCGTAATACCGAACTAAGCTTGTGGACAATCTTTCTGTTTTGACGCCCCTTAAATACTTTTAGGACTAACCATAAACTTGGTTTATTTTTACAACCTATTATTGTACATGTTATTTTAAATCATTTCATTAGGATTAATTCGGATGATTTCAAAAGTGTGTGGCTTTTTCATTTACATTGAGGCATTACGCAAGTGCAGATACAAAATCTGACTTTTCAATTACACGACAATTAGAATGGAATAACAGCATGTATCAGATTTACTGGTTGGTGATGAAAACACCACAACTAAGGAACATTCCTAATGTCCTCATTGCCACTTGAAGAGATAATTTGCACGTTTCATATTCATTTGAATGTGTAGTTATACATATTCTCTTAAAATAAGTGGTTCTCAAACTTGGGGTTCACAAATGCCTAATGGTCTGCAGAGGTACTGCATGGGATCTGTTCTCAGAATAAAACATGTGTATTACTATTTAAATTGACATTTACCAACAATAACAATAGTTTTGTTGATATAATACAATATAATATGAATGGACTCATAGTCACTGGTTTCTACAGTACTCCACCAATCCCTGACAATTGAAGTGGTGATGGTAAGGCATTTGACAGGTGTGTGAACCGTCTTTGGTTCTAATCCCAGACCACCAAGGTGAAAGCCATCATTCAGTCCATCAGCAAGACAGTTAACACTAATTTCACCTCCCCATTATAACTTTCCCCTCAGGTCACTGCTGTATATAAGAATCTCACTAAACTTGCTGGTTAAAATATTGTTCAAATTACATTAAAAATCTACGTTTTAAAGGTACAATATGTACCTTCCCGACGTCATCCAAGTACATCTTTTGCTATTGTTTTGATTGAGAGCCCCCTGGTGGCCAAAAATTACATATTGCACGTTTAAAATAACACTTATTGCATTTTCCCCGGAAAAGTTGTTGACTCTGATCTATAAATCAACAAGTTGAAGAAACGTGTTAATTTAATGGCTCCCTCGGAAATTGGAGTCAATAATAATAATGGGTTCTTTC
>JACXGM010004761.1:0-22219 GCA_016801145.1 Umbra pygmaea
CCCCTGTAATTGGCACACACCCTCTGGTCCCCCTTTTTGAACAGGGGAACCACCACCCCAGTCTGCCACTCCTTCGGCACTGTCCCAGACTTCCATGCAATGTTGAAGAGGCGTGTCAGCCAAGACAGCCCCTCCACACCCAGAGCTTTCAGCATTTCTGGACGGATCTCATCAATCCCTGGGGCTTTGCCACTGTGGAATTGTTTGACTACCTCAGTGACTTCCACCAGGGTAATTGACGACAATCCCCCATCATCCTCAAGCTCTGCCTCTAATATAGAGGGCATAGAAGTAGGATTCAGGAGTTCCTCAAAGTGCTCCTTTAATTTATATTGGTGCAGTTAAATTATTTATTATGAAATACACTCACCTAAAGGATTAATTTCTCATTAATGCAATTATCTGCTCAACCAATCACATGGGAGTTGCTTCAATGCATTTAGGGGTGTGATCCTGGTCAAGACAATCTCCTGAACTCCAAACTGAATGTCAGAATGGGAAAGAAAGGTGATTTAAGCAATTTTGAGCATGGCATGGTTGTTGGTACCAGACGGGCCGGTCTGAGTATTTCACAATCTGCTCAGTTACTGGGATTTTCATGCACAAACATTTCTAGGGTTTACAAAGAATGGTGTGAAAAGGGAAAAACATCCAGTATGCGGCAATCCTGTGGGCGAAAATGCCTTGTTGATGCTAGAGGTCAGAGGAGAATGGGCCGACTGCTTCAAGCTGATAGATGAGCAACTTTGACTGAAATAACCACTCGTTACAACCGAGGTATGCAGCAAGGCATTTGTGAAGCCACAACATGCACAACCTTGAGGCAGATGGGCTACAATAGCAGAAGATCCCCCCGGGTAGCACTCATCTCCACTACAAATAGGAAAAAGAGGCTACAATTTGCAAGAGCTCACCAAAATTGGACAGTTGAAGACTGGAAAAATATTGCCCGGTCTGATGAGTCTTGATTTCTGTTGAGACATTTAGATGGTAGAGTCAGAATTTGGCATAAACAGAATGAGAACATGGATCCATCATGACTTGTTACCACTGTGCAGGCTGGTGGTGGTGGTGTAATGGTGTGGGGGATGTTTTCTTGGCAAACTTTAGGCCCCTAAGTGCCAAATGGGCATCGTTTAAATGCCACAGCCTACCTGAGCATTGTTTCTGACCATGTCCATCCCTTTATGGCCACCATGTACCCATCCTCTGATGGCTACTTCCAGCAGGATAATGCACCATGTCACAATGCTCGAAACATTTCAAATTTGTTTCTTGAACATGACAATGAGTTCACTGTACTAAAATGGCCCCCACAGTCACCAGATCTCAACCCAATAGAGCATTGTTGGGATGTGGTGGAACGGGAGCTTCGTGCCCTGGATGTGCATCCCACAAATCTCCATCGACTGCAAGATGCTATCAAATCAATATGGGCCAACATTTCTAAAGAATGCGTTCAGCACCTTGTTGAATCAATGCTACGTAGAATTAAGGCAGTTCTGAAGGCGAAAGGGGGTCAAACACAGTATTAGTATGGTGTTCCTAATAATCCTTTAGGTGAGGAATCAACTCTGAGGAATCTGCCTCGAAAATGACATCAGTGGTCATAGTGACCATGGTTCATCTTGTGGTTGCAGAATTCTGATGTTGCTGGAGGCTCCATATTAGAGCAGCTAAAATGTACACAGCGCTGACCAAGGTAAACAGGTGGAAAGTCGTGGTGTCTAATTAAAATTTTCTCCCACTAATAATGTTCTCATTATTTAACTAGTTGATTAAGAACCAATTTATTTTGCAGCACCAACCTGGGGGGAATATCCCTACTGAGCCCCCCTTACCGGCCTTATCATGTCACTCTATAGTGACTCTTTGTGTAATTTGAGCGACTGTGAAATCAATCCTTGTATTGTGAGTTAGTCAGTTTACCATTATTTTACCAGGCAAGTTGACTGAAAAAAGCTTCTCATTTACAGCAACGGCCTGGGGAGAAGTGGGGGGAGGGAATGGGATGAAACAATTGAAATTGTTAAAGTCTGTTCCAGAATTATTGGACACACCGTGAGGGATCTGTCCACCCTATGCGAACAGCAGACCCTAAAGACTGCCTGTAGGATCCTTCGTGACCCATCACATATAATGTTCTCTACATTTGAGTGGCTCCCATCAGGGCGCAGACTTTGCTGTCAAGGCTGTAAGACCCAGAGAAGGAAGGTGACATTTGTCCCCAGGGCTGTTCATCTCCTAAACTCCCAGCCCTCATCCTATATCATACATCTCAGTACTGCACTACAATAACACTCCGGAGATTGATGCATGATGCACTCATCCCATACCCTTTCCCCCTTCTTTTTTTCCATTTCTTCCTTTTTTTTATTACTATTAATTTGTTTGTCTTGTTGTTTTTGGAATGTTTTGCTCTTGTTTCATTTAATTGCCCCTCGGAGATGAATAAAGTGATTTAATTGATTGATTGAAAGCTGGGATGATTAAGTTGCCATGATGGTATGAGGGCCAGATTGGATATTAGTCCAGGACACCGGGGTTAACACCCCTACTAGTGAGACACCATTTAAGAGTCAGGACACCATTTAATGCCCTATCCGAATAACAGCACTCTACACAGGGCAAATTACACCATCACTGCCCTGGGACATTGGGAATGATCTTTAGACCAGAAGGAAGAGTGCCCCCTACTGTACTGGCCCTCCAACACCACTTCCAGCAGCATTGGTCTCCCATCCAAGGATTGACCCGGACTGACCCTGCTTAGCTTTAGAAGCAAACCAGGAGTGGGATACAGGGGGCTAGGCTGCTGGCATAGTTGTTGATTGTGGAGCCTCAGAAAGTGTATAAAGTATATAATCTAAAGGCTTCTGGCTTGAACGATCAGTGTGAGGAATTGTTCATCACAAATTGGGAAGAGAGAAAAATAAGGGGAATAGAAATAAAAAGTCCCCCTAAACCCAACTGAAAACGTGAGCTGAACGTGAGTCTACAAGCTAGGACCAAGGATTGAAGAATCTGGAGAGATTCTGGTTGCATGAACGTTCTCGAATCACTGTGTTCTCCCACAGCATTAAACAGAAGACTTGTGCTATTATCAGTGGGAGGAATAATGACAGCACAGATTCCTTAAACTAGTACCCATTTTCTGTGAATGTTTCTGTGAACATATTACATTTTTTATTATGCAAAGTGTTTTTATTTGAATAATTGTATTTTTTGGCGTTGTATCATGGCCCATAGAGAAATCTAATATATGGCCATATATGGCCATACAATACATCTTAACATATATTTGAAAATATATTACCTTATATGTTAATTACATATTTAAATACAGAAATCTAAGATATGGCCATATATGGCCATACATATGAAAAATATTAACATATATTTGAAAATATATTACCATATATCTTGATTACAAAATTTGAATAACAAAATGAGGAAATATATGTAACGTATAAAAATTGATAATTTTTGTATATTTCAACATATATGCCGATATCTGACATATAGATATACATACATATATGGCCATATATTAGATTTCCGTATGGGAGACATTTAAAAAAGATTTTACCAAATATTTCATTGACACACATGTCATACCCCTACTTACTGTATCATCACATATACAGTACTGTATATAACATCAATATCTCACACATAAGCATTCATATTTGTTATAATTTGTAGACAAATTGTTAACTGACATAAGGCAAGAATAAATGTAGCATTATCATTACATTACATCACTTATGCACTCTGTAAACCATCGGTAAATGCAGATATGGATGTCAAATGTGGAAATGTATGTCAAATATATATAAACGGCCAATGTTTGTATATTTTGACATATATGTACATATATGTGATGATGTTTCCACCATATATGCAGATATAGAACATATAACTTATATACACATATTGCCATATATTAGATTTCTGAACGACTGTAACAGAGACTCTGGTCTCAGCCTGTACTCCCTGTATAAATAAAGGTTTGATATTTTCTAACATGTCCTGAAATTGTGAGGTGTAAAATTACACCCAGGAAATTACAGATAATTTCCTTCCTGTACTCTGTCATTCTTCTTTAGTATGCTTGAGGAAATTTCTATGCTTTTTGTTGTCCAACAGTGTGAGCTTATGCCTGCACATAAAAATACATTTCATAATCATTTACATTTCCTTTTAAGGCATTTAGCAGACGCTCTTATCCAGATCAACTTACAGTGAGTGCAGCTACCTACAGTATATTCTAACATTCCACTATAACTGCCTATTGTGGCGTGAATGCACCAAGACCCTAAGGAAGAAGGCTGGCAGGTTCCAGAACATTCCAAGGGCTGCCTGCATGGGATGTAAAATGTGGCTCCAGGAGAGGAGGCTGAGGGAATAGTCTGACCATATGCCTCAAATTAAGGTCATGCATTGGGAGCAGATGAAGATGCTGGAAAGAGAAAAGACGAGGCGACAGAAGGCACAAGGCCAACTCCAAGCTCTGCTCACTTTGCGAATGTCCTCAACGACATGGGAGGCAGGGATAAAGAAAGAAGACTGGGAGACGAAGTGCCGAGAGTTCATCGTTGGTGAGACCGTTCCTCCCAAACCACCACCAGCAATTTGCCCCAGAGTTGACTTTTGTATGTCAGAAAAAGTAAATCGGCAAAGGAAAGAGTCTTTACATCCAAATATGAAATAAGGATACAGCTAAGGAAAATGTAGGAATACTACACACAAAACTGGGACATATTCACACTCAATCTGACACAAATGGACAGGAACAACCAATCACAGAGCTGCATGATACAGGTACAAAACTAATAACCATATATAGTGAACAGTTTATTAAAAACTAATGAGATTTTCTCTTCATAGCTTCTTGTACATTTTCTACTCACGGTCTATGTTATCCGACTGCGTCGCGACGGGAAATGAGCTCTCCTGTGGTGACCAGTGGCTGTCGGGTCTCCCAACAGCTCACAATATACTGTAGAGAACAAATGGGGCCTCTTGACAGGGGCGGAGCCAGGATTTCTTGGCCCCGTGAAAGAAAACTTGCAATGACCCCTCCCTCAATATGATAAATCATAGTTTATATAACCTCCAGGGCCCTCTCTCTCTCAGGGCCCCCTGAACGATCATCAACTTTCCCCGTTTTACCACACCGCTGCCTCTTGATGGTGCAGTGGTGAAGTGACTACCATGCATTTCAGCCTGATCTCTTAGAAATCCGTGAAACTGCCATGGAGTATGACCATCAGAATCTGTGACAGTTCCACGGAATTGGCGAAAATTCCGTGAAACTGCCACGGATTTTAATCCGTGGCAGTTTCATGGAATAGTCTGCGATTGGCGCACAGTGAGACCTTGCTGTTAACTCGATGTAAGCCTTTCCCAAACCCCTAACCTAACCTTAACCACTCAGAAACCTTGCTGTTAATTTGATTTAAGCCTTTCCCAAACCCCTAACCTAACCTTAACCACTCAGAAACCTTGCTGTTAACTCGATGTAACTTGTATTTAGGGAGTAAAAAATGATAAAAGCACGTTTGCAACATGTCTGCATCGCGTTGGAATAGAAAAAAGAATACATGTAAAGTGTCCGCCTGGATTCGAACTCGCAATCTTTGGTATGTTAGTTGCATGTTTTTACGCCCGCCCACCGTCCCCAACCTACCAACCTGCAAAATCTAAGCTATTTACACTCTGCTACGTCATCATGCGATTCTGTGAAACTGCCACGGATCCTTATCTTCTAAATCCGTGGCAGTGTCACGGAATTTTCGGACATTCCGTGGAACTGCCACGGACTTTCAAGTTAAGTGTCCGTGGTAGTATCACGGATTTCTAGGAGATCACGTTGATGCATTTAGCTATGAGGCCAACATCAGAAACCTGAAAAACAAGGCACCAATATGCCTGATCAAATAATGTAAAAAGCATGTAAACAGATGACACCAACAAGCAAGGCTTTGGAAAAAACGAAAGGAACGGAAGATGTATTGTTAGCCTGTCAATGAATCTTTTATTGAAAACCTTTTAAAATAAATGTTGTGGGTGCATGCTTCACTTACCATGGTGTATACATATGCTTGTATTGTGAGCCATGTACTGGATTCTCATTGTGTCTTTAAATATTCAAATGGATGCACTCCAGCATGTTCTACCCCAGTAAATGGAAGGTGAAATCTCAAGTTTGATTGATTATACTGCTGGAATTGTGCTAGAGATGCCTGCCATTCAATAGAGATGGCTACATATTCACAAACCTCAATACCTTCATAAATCATGCTGCCTAATGTCCTGTGTGTCGTGTGCTTCAGGGGGAGCATGAACAGAAGAAATAGAGAGTTGAAATATAGACCTCTGAGAACGAGGGGTTTTAACTCATAGTTCTTTGTGTTAAGAACTCAGGTTCATGTGGACAGTAATGGCCCACATGACTAATTATACTCCATCAATCTAAACTGATGTAAGGCATTTATGCCCACATTGGTGAACACAAATACATTGTAGTACACAGTGCCCTCCAGAATTATTGTCCCCTTGTTAAAGATGAACAAAAAAGGCTATGAAGAAACTGTCATTGTTGTTTATCAGCTTGATCTTTCACTTAAAATATGAGAAATCTAACCTTCATTTATGTATAGCCTACATAAGTCGTGTCAAAATGATT
This sequence comes from Umbra pygmaea, assembly GCA_016801145.1. Taxonomy (NCBI): domain Eukaryota; kingdom Metazoa; phylum Chordata; class Actinopteri; order Esociformes; family Umbridae; genus Umbra; species Umbra pygmaea. The sequence goes on from JACXGM010004761.1 coordinate 6,692, forward strand.
GGCACCACTAGGTATTCTTATGAACCAACATTATATATATATATATAAATATACTACCTGGGTAAACGTACGTGATGGAAATGTCGGCGCATTACATAAACAGACTTAAGGATATTCAAATGTGAACTTTCATACATTTAAATTACTCTGGGAGTGTTTAGTTAAGGCATTACATGCTAGGTTATTGAGGTTAAAGTTAGGGTTAGGGTAAGGAGAGGTTAAGGCAAGTTAATGTAAACTGAATTTTTTTACGTTTTGTAAACCTACAAGTCTTTATATTTCCATGGCTCAACATGTGTACGAATCTTGTTTTGTAAGATTTTTTACGTATCGCCATGAGAACAGCCTGATATATATACTGTATAGTGTATATATGTACAGTATATCCCCATTGATATATACAGTGCCTTGCGAAAGTATTCGGCCCCCTTGAACATTTCAACCTTTTGCCACATTTCAGAATTCAAACATAAAGATATAAAACTGTAATTTTTTGTGAAGAAGCATAAACACGTGGGACACAATCATGAAGTGGAATGAAATTGATCGGATATTTCAAACTTTTTTAACAAATAAAAAACAAATTGGGCGAGCAAAATTATTCAGCCCCTTTACTTTCAGTGCAGCAAACTCTCTCCAGAAGTTCAGTGAGGATCTCTGAATGATCCAATCATTTCTGAAAGATACCCATAAAAAGTGTTGTTTAAAGTTTGTCACAAGCCACCTGGGAGACACACCAAACATGTGGAAGAAGGTGCTCTGGTCAGATGAAACCAAAATCGAGCTTTTTGACAACAATGCAAAACGTTATGTTTGGCATAAAAGCAACACAGCTCAACACCCTGAACACACCATCCCCACTGTCAAACATGGTGGTGGCAGCATCATGGTTTGGGCCTGCTTCTCTTCAGCAGGGACAGGGAAGATGGCTAAAATTGATGGGAAGATGGATGTAGTCTGCAAAAGACCTAAGACTGGGACGGAGATTTGTCTTCCAACAAGACAATGATCCAAAACATAAAGCAAAATCTACAATAGAATGGTTCACAAATAACCAAGTCAAAGTCCAGACTTGAATCCAATCAAGAATCTGTGGAAAGAACTGAAAACTGCCATTCACAAACGCTCTCCATCCAACCTCACTGAGCTCGAGCTGTTTTGCAAGGAGGAATGGGCAAAAATTTCAGTCTCTAGATGTGCAAAACTGATAGAGACATACCCCAAGCGACTTACAGCTGTAATCGCAGCAAAAGGTGGTGCTACAAAGTATTAACTTAATTTTGCATGCCCAAGTTTTCAGTTTTTTATTTGTTAAAAAAGTTTGAAATAAATAAATTTTGTTCCACTTCATGATTGTGTCCAACTTGTTGTTGATTCTTCACAAAAAATTACAGTTTCGTATCTTTATGTTTGAAGCCTGAAATGTGGCAAAAGTTCGAAAAATTCAAGGGGGCCAAATACTTTTGCAAGGCACTGTATTTTTCATGTTCATTATAGACTCTTAATTTGTCATCCATGAATTACTGTTTCATTGGGGTATAAAATGAGGTGACACATGCTTACCTCCCGTAGTAATCTATCGTTTTTCAAAGATATTTTCAAAGGAAAATTCAGAGTCAAAGTTGAACAAAATTTGAATGAAAATATCTATTTTTACTATGACAATAGGTAGGACCTTTTAATCAAATCTATGATAAGTGGAAAAAGACCCAAGTGTACTTATCCACCACCTTGAGGGGGTTAATTTCAGAGAAAAAATATTCCAATGTCCACATTTGGAGAATTGCAGAGGTTGGCTAAGTTACCATGTCTGCAAAACTCCACCTCTGTCACTTCAATGCCAACAAACTATACTGCCAACAGAATGAATACCAGTTCCAGTGATATTGAGTGACCTCTGGGAAGTTAATGTTTATGTCAAGACTGTAACGTTCCTGCTGTTTTTTGTTTCCCTTGTGTGTTTCCTGCTCCCTGGACACTCTTATCAAACGCCCTTATATTTCTTGTTTCTTGGACTCACTTATTATACACACCTGGACGATTTATCTACTCAATTACCATCGACACCTGTTGTCACTCAGTCTTTATGTCTGTATTTAGTCAGTCCAGTCAATCCTGTCAGTGTTCGGTCATTGTGAATTCTATGTTCCTAATTCCATTTCCTGTTATCCTGCCTGCTCCATGTCCAAGTTCATGATTATGCCCTGCTCTCGCTACTCACCTGTTTTGTGAGTTTGATTCAGTATTGTCCTCCAAGGCTTGTTCTAGCTGTTTATTAGTTCCAGTATTAGTCTTTAGTTCTTTGTTCTTATTTCAGTTATTTCTTGGCCCTCGTGCCAGTTTTTCGTTTATATGTCAGCGCTAGGCATGTAGTTTTATGTTTCTTGTTTTATTGTATAATAAAATTCCCACACTCTAGTCTCGCTCTGCCATATTTCCCTCTTCGGACTTCACCTTTGCTTCCAAAACCCCATGCCTTACAAAGATGGTAGAAGGATTTAATTACATTTGGTTCACAATCATTTGTATGGATGTGACGTTCATTTTATCTTTGAACATTTTTACCTCTATTATTTTTATACAACATTTTGACTGTAAGCTCAAGCTGCTAAAAAAAAAGTTTTTCATAGACCTTTAGCTTTTTTTATTTGGTAGGGACAATGCTCATTGATCAACAGACAAGTTACTTGCTGTAAACAAGCCAGAGTTAGCTACAAGTGCTAGTTTCCATCTGTTGTCCCTTATTTGTACCAAGGGGCAAATAATTCTGTAGGGCAGTATGCCACAAATTTCAAAAATTTGTTTTTAGCTTTTTATAATGTCGAAATACACTCATTGCACAATCCAGTTGATGGCAGCTTATTTGACAGGTATAAATTCTCTGAAGCATCTCTGGTCGTGTCAATTTGAGGAACATTTCAAAGGGAAAACTACAACATGCAACGTTTTATTAGTGAACACTCACTGTAATTATCAAATAAACAAACAGCGTTCATATTTGTACTTTTATGGGTAGCGAAGCATTAAGTGTCTTCTCACATCACTCAGTCCTTCCACATCTTTCAGCCTTGAGTGGAAGCCTTAATCAGGTTGGTAATCTAGAAATAAAAAGACAGAGAGGGTGAGAGGAGAAAAGTGTGTGAAGAGGGAAAATTTGCCTTAGCAGTTTGCGGATGACAGTCCCCAGCAGATATTATGTTGGGCTGTATGCTTACTGAATACTAACAGCCTGACAGACGGGCATGCAGGCAGACACACAGCAGACAGTCATGGCCACCTGGGGTTGCTGCAGTATCGGTTTGCACCATCCTGTACGTCCCTGAACAGGTTGTGTATCCGCTTCATGTGTGTGTGTTGTCTGAAATTACTACTGGGCAGCCGGGAGGTCTGATAAGGGCACAGGAATTGGGTAGAGGGAGAGGAAATGACTCTCAAAATGTCAACCCTGTGAGACAGTCAAACAAAGGGAGAGATACATTTTATTTCTTCCCAATCTTGTGTACTCTGGATGGTTCATTTAACTGGAGGAGACACTATTTTGTTACTAAGCCATATCAAAGGGATGTTCTGAATATAAGATTGAAGTGTAAATAGATGGTATTGACTTTCATGAATAAGACATTTCACTAGATTTTTGCAACTTATATAATGTCATTATGCAATACTGTACAACTTGCCCTAAAAAAATGAATAATAATAATAAACCCAATTAAAGATAGTCTGAACGAGGGGCATAATGCAACACTAATATAATACTAATTGCATGTGTCTTAAATGTCAACATAAACGTCTATTGGTTGTACATGGATAATGGGCATGCGTGTAATTCTTTCCCACTCTTGCAGTAAACACATATCATGTGACAAATCATGTAAAGGAACCTGTGCTCACACAAGTACCTGCTCACATATACAGACATGCCTGCACACACCGGAGATCAGCTTCAAACCCTCTCTAATATGCACCTGTAGTATGTGTAAAGAATAGGCACCTACGATTTTTCTGGATACAGCATTAAAAAAAGAGAAGAGGAACGACGATCTGAGCCTGGCAGGCCGACGGGGTCTCCACGGGCCAGAAGGACACCGAAACAGACGAATAGACGAAGCGAATAACAAAAGAAGGGAGGCTGAAGAGCTGCCAGTCACACTCACCAAGATACTTCTTTGCAATTCTGGATCAGTCAGGCTCAGCTCTGACATTAGATAAGACAAAAAAGGAGACAGGAAGATGAGTACCGGTACTTTTACCAAACAGGAAGTGAACGGATAAGGAATTAGTGGCTCCATAACTGTAAACATACTCATTCACCCTCAGATCTTGTAAATGTTTTGGAAGCTACGTTTGCTAAGATGATGCAGCAGATTTTGAGGGACATGTATATTGATCCGGACCTGCTGGCCGAGCTCAACGAGGAGCAGAAACAGATCCTGTTCTATAAGATCCGCCAGGAGCAGGTACGACGCTGGTATGAGAGAGAGAACCACAAAAACCAGAACCGGGCCGTGAGAAAGGAGGGTGAGTCTCTCTGTTCCGTATTAATATTTTGAACAGATTTACTCATTCTTTTAGTTGTATCTAAATTATGATTTCATAATAACAGAGGACAGGAATTTAACAAATGTGATATTCTAGAGGTCGGTTTGGCATTTGGTTTTATGAGCCAAATTGGATGCCAACATGCTAACCCTGCTGTGCCCGTTCAGACAGCAGAAGAAGTATCCAGTGGCTCAAGGGTAGGGATGGGGATGTGTGGGTGTGGGTAATGGGAGACGCTCCTGGAGATAAGACTTATGAAGAAATCATCATGGAGCTGATGGGGGAGAGAGCCAGAAAGCAGGCACAGCTGGAGGCCCGTGAGCTCTGGTGAGTCTATCCATGGCACAGTGCAGTAGTTTCAACGACAAAGGTAAACCATTGGTTTGTGATGGAAAATAAAAAGGGGAAATGTGCCAGAAGGAGATAATCCAGTGTGTTATGGGTTATAGAGACTCTGCAGCTTCTTTCTGACGTCAGATATTTAACAGCGAGATGATGCAACCCATGAAAAATTGGCGTTTCCAAATCGATTTTCTCTTTGAACGACCTGCACAGGCGAACGAAAGAAGCGGAGATTGAGAAGAGGTTTCGGGATGCTATGGCAAAGGAGAAGGCCCGTTTTGTGGCTGGGAAATGGAAGGAAGACACAGACAAGAAGGCTGCACATCAGGAAGAGGCACGGGTTCGGGAGGAGCTCAAGGTAAGGCAAAACTCTGTGTTCCATTGTTTGTAACCGATGGTTTTGTTGCAATTTGAAAATGCAAATTAGATTATCTATAAAAAAAACTGAAGTGATGAAAGACTTCTATAGGGATTGGGTGGATGGCCACCTTGAGGGCCTAGCAATTATTTGCTGGTCTTGCCAGAAAAGACCCATTAAATATTTAAGCCTTCAAGCAGCAATGTGCAAAGCCACACTGCTGCTAGCGAGAGGACCTCTTTAGTCTCTACAGGAGAGGGAGAAATATGACAGAGGGATCAGACAATCGATACTCAATCTGGGAGCTCGGGAAGCAAACTATCAGAGAGTGTGTCAGTCTTATTAAAGGGATGTTTCAGGCAGGGGCAAAGAATTTCAAAGGAAGTGGCTCACAAAAAAAACATATGTGTGTGTGCACCAATGCTTGCTTTTATAGCAATACCATATAGGTATATGAGGAAGGATCATGGAAGAGAGGGGAATAATCTTTAAAAATGTGAATTATATTGCAGTATATACCCAGTTGCAGTATGCAGTATAGGGGCACAGATGGCTCAGTGGGTAGGGAGTCAGACTTGTAGTCAGAAGGTTGCCAGTTCGATTCCCGACTGAGCCAAATGTCGTTGGGCAAGACACTTTACCCTAATTGCTCCCAGGTCGTTGCTGTAAATAAGAAATTGTTCTTAGTCAACTTACCAGGTTAAATAAATAAAGAAATGTACCCAGTACCTGTATATACCCACTACCATCTTTGCAATTCTTGGTTGAGGTAAACCCTGATAAGTGAAACCTTAAGAAGGACGTGAAATGTTATAGACCTAGTGGAACTTATGCAGTCTATAAAAATAGCTCTCTTGAGAAACTGAAAAAGGAAAACAGACAAAATTTAAATAGAGGCATAAGTTAGTTATCGTGACAATGTAGAAGAGATAGATAGAACTTTAGCCCTGACTGTTCTGGCATTCCTAACAATGTCTACAAAATGTCAAATGCCTTGTTTGATGTATACATTGAGCTCTGAACACCTGCTGGTTACAGCAGAGTAGCTTTTGACCTCCAATAGAAACCCAATCACAGGGCTGACATTGAATGGTAGCTAGCCTTGCCAAAGCAGAACCCTGTGAGGCCTAACATTGAAGATGTGTACTAAGGTTCTATACAGTGTACTCACTTCACACAGCATCAAACCGAGCCAATTATATCCATGTCAAAACGTCACTCACCACTCAAGCAAGGGGGGAAAAAGCCTCATATCCACAACAAAACATAACAGCAAACAATGGTCAAAAGCTGCCTTTTTCACATTGTACATCAATAATAATTACTTCATGCAATGAATTGCAAGGCTTAAGTGGTTCAAATTACCACAACGCCACATGTTTGTTGGCAGGAATTAATTATTTAGAACATTCTTTCCCCTTCAGTAAAGATGAACTGAACACTTGTACATTCAGTGTGTTTGGAAAATTATGTTGGAGAATCAGCTTGTTATTTAAGTCAAATAGAGGGCAGACAAATTTAAACAACACATAAATATCATAGTATGGGAATTTTCGACTGCATTGGAACATTTTAAGATGCAACCATGATTATCAAGTCTATACTAGTCCTGTATTTATGTTCAATAGTCCTGGATATGTATTTGTGTTTTCTGATATTAAAATGTTGCAAAAGAACAAGGCTTTTTGTACCTAGCAAATGAATTGAGAAACAAACACGTTTGATTTGAATGTAAAACCCTAAAAGACAATTCTGATTGGACAGAAACGAGAGGAAGCAGAGAGACAGCAAGGCGAAGAGGAGATAAAGCATGCGGAGGAGAGGAGAGCTAGAGAGCTGTATATCTCCCTGCAGCAGGAGCAGAGTACGAGTGAGAAGGATGACAAGGAATGGGAGGAGCAACGTAAGTAGACTTTCCCCTGCTTTTTCCGACTATTATTTTCCGTTCCGCTGAGCTCCTCCTAACCCTTAATCTCTACTCTATCTGCATGCCTCTCAACTCCAAAACAGTGTTACCACACAGCAACGTCTAATGCACACTTCATTATCAATCATTATCTTAAGCTCATCTTCCACCCCCAGTGATGCGCTCCAAGATGGCCGATCAGGAGATGCGGAGGAAGGCAAGGCGGGCGCGGGATGAGTACAAACACCAATCGCTTAGAGCCATAGAGAAGGGCCGCGTGGCAGGGCTCAGTGGACTGTTCCAGCAGGGACTGATGGTGGGGAACCAACATACGGCAGCCCCCGTCAGAGGACACAGCCCTGTGGTTCAGTCATCCTCCTGCACCCTTAAGGCAGAGTGTCCACAACACCCCGGCCTCCAGCCTGCTGCTCCTCGTCTGACCCGCCGAAGACACAGCACCATTGTTACACAGCCACTGAAGGACAGGTACTGAACTGGAGCAGCAAGGGTGTGGTGAGAGGGAAAGGTGATGATGATTCAGGGGGCCGTGATGTCAACCCTGCTCCAGCGCCCGCTCTCTGCAGACGCTCTGATTCTCTGGTGTTCTAAACTCCAGTTTACTGGTCCATATTATTATGCACATCAGAGTTTCAAAACATTTTATATGTTGTAGAGAACTGAAAATTGTCATTTGTTGAATTTGCAGCATTAGGAGGTCATATTTACTGAAATCAAAAACTATTTCAATCAAACACATCTTACAGGGCATGTTACATGTTAACATAGGACCCCTTCTTTGATATAACCTTCACACTTCTTACATCCATTGAACTTGTGAGTTTATGGAGAGTTTCTGCTTAAATTTATTTGCAGGATGTCAGAATAGCCTCCCAGAGCTGATGTTTTGATGCAAACTGCCTCCCACCCTCATTGATCTTTTGATTGAGGATGCTCCAAAGGTTCTCAACAGGGTTGAGGTCAGGGGAGGATGAGTCATGAGTTTCTCTCCTTTTATGCCGCTAGCAGCCAATGACACAGAGGTATTCTTTGCAGCATGAGATGGTGCATTGTCATGCATTAAGATGATTTCGCTACGGAAGGCACGGTTCTTCTTTTTGTACCATGGAAGAAAGTGCTCAGTCAGAAACTCTATATACTTTGCCAAGGTCATTTTTACACTTTCAGGGACCCGAAAGTGACCTACCAGCTCTCCACCTAATTCCGGCCCAAGACATGACTCTGTCACCTTGCTGACGTCGCAGCCTTATTGGGACATGGTGGCCATCTTCTAACCATCCACTACTCCATCCATCTGGACCATCCAGGGTTGCACGGCACTCATCAGTAAACAAGACTGTTTTAAAATGAGTGTTCATGTATTTCTGGGCCCACTGCAACCATTTCTGCTTGTGAGCATTGGTTAGGGGTGGCCGAATACCTGTTTGCTGCTTTGTAATGGCATTTTAGCAGCTGCTCTCTTAATCCATATGTCTGGCAGTAACCTTCCTCATTATGCCTCAAATCTCTTCACAGTATGATAATCACGCTTACGTTTTCGTGAAATATCAAATGTTTTCATACCTTGTCCAAGGCATTGCACTATTTGACGCTTTTTGCAGCAGAGGTCCTTTTTCTTTCCCATATTGCTTGAAACCTGTGGCCTGCTTGATAATGTGGAATATCCTTCTTAAGTAGTTTTCCTTAAATTGGGCTCACCTGGCAAACTAATTATCACAGGTCTCTGATATAGATTTTAGTGATCCAAAGAGCCTGCAGACACAATTCCATCCATGAGTTTGATTGATAAACAAAATATTTAATGTTTTAGGCGTAATGCTTAATTCTGTTTTGGCGTTTTTATTCAACCTTTTAAGAGTATCTTCTTCTAGTGCTTTTTAGAGTCTGCGTCTGTCTCCTTCACCTACTTGCTGTAACAAGACAAAATAACCAACAATGCAGTGCTAACAAACAGAGGTATAAGTAGTGTAGTTAATTGGGTAACAGAAGACAGGTGTGTGTAATGAAAAACTGGCAGGTCCTGGGTAGCAGGGAGGAACCAGGGAGTTCTAGAACTCAGGAGAACCAGAGCGTCTGCGGAGAGAGGGCGCTGGAGCAGGCATGACACCTGAGAGGGAGAGTGCCCTGGAATTTAAATAAGGTATGATTTATCACGTCGTATATGGCCAATGCAATTCTTTAATGGGGCCCAGAAATCCTGGCTACGCCCCTGGGTGCAGTACTAGCTTACTACTCATGAGGTTTTAAATGGATAGATTGAGCATAATACATTAACATGCAAGAACACAGTACAATACAGTATATTAAGTAAATAAGGTGTACTGGATATAATGATGAATAAAAATAAATTTACTGTAGATTTTTAATCAGATATTAATCTACATTTTTTATGTATCAATGTAGTACATATGAGGTACATGCAATTTATTTTATGGACTAGGGTATTTCCTTATTTACCTCAACTTTCTATCACTCTGTTACATGTTCATGTTCGTTTCATCTGGCCACAAGACCTTTATGTGGAACGCTGCAGGCTCGTTCAGTTATTTTCCATTTAATCTTTTGGAAAACTGTAATAAAAGAGCTGGAATGCAGGGGGTCAAAAAGTGTCAAAGTTCAAATACGTTGAGTTCATTGCAGTGTGTATAAAAGAAACTGAAACGATGTGTCATACTCATGCCTCCTATTTAGGGATGGCTTAGTCTGAAACAAAAAAATTCAATTTCAATGGAGAAAATGTATTAAGCTTGATTTAGTCCAAACCTATGTCTAATTAGTTTGTGTCACAAGAAACTGTCCCTTGATCTCACAGAAAATTCAGGAGTATAGAGGCTTTATTTTGCATAAGTATATACAGATGGAAGTACGGAAGCAGCCCCACAAGACCTGCAAGAGATCTTTTTTGTCTGGAACTCTAAAACATGATGTACATTTATTATGGCAGAATTAAAAGCCTTAGGGCAAGCTGTTCAATAGTACTGTATGTCTTCATTCAGTGTATTTAAATAATTTGATTAATTGTTGCTACACTCTTCTCTTTCCTGCTATGTCCTCCAGCGCTGCCTGGGTGAGATCCCCCAGGCCCAGCTCTAAAGACTCTATTCTGCAGTGGTTCAAAGAAGAGCAGAGGCCCAAACAGGCTGGCTATGAACGCAACAGCACCACCGTCGCCCCCTGGTTCCACGGTCAGTACTGTGACGCTTTTCCCTCATACCTTCACTTTACGAAACCCAGTAGTATTTCCATATTAAAACTATGTAACTTGAGTGGTCAGCTGTGTGGCAGGAAGAATGGAGCTCTAACCATTGGCCACACTAAATGGATCTACGGTACTGGTGAGTGATACCCTCTGATATGAATGAAGTGACAAAAGCCAGGTGAATTAGGGAGGCAGACTTGTAGTCGGAAGCGATTGCCGACTCTGCTGAATGTCGTTGTTGCCTTGAGCAAGGCATTTTACCCTAAGTTGCTCCAGGGAATGTCCCTAAACTTACTATAAGTCGCTCTGGATATGAGAGTCAGCTAAATGACTAATGAAATGTAAATTGCAGGGTTCACTGGCAGAAAATGTCTTCTCCAAAGATGAATGGGCCTCTTGAGTTACAAGCTACACTGACAAGAGGTGTGCAGCAGATGCTCTTTGTGTTATATTGCAGAAACATGGTGTCACACAACTAATCAATCTAATGTACAATAGTGTAGTCCAATCAAAACAGCTCAACCTAAAATCCCTCCTACTTTTTGGATTTGTATTTGCATGACATGCACAAGACAATGAAGAAATAAATATATATATATATATATATATATATATATATATATATATATATATATATATATATATATATATATATATATATATACTTTATATATCATGCTGCCTGTAGACTGACATTTTTGAAAAGTTTACTTAGTGATAACTTTATAAAACAACAGCTGTTTCTCAAGGATTTTAGGATGTAATGCAGTTGTTGTTTTTTAACTATGGCTGTTTTAATTGCAATTGGAAATGAGCTTGTGATCGAGCAAGGAGTTATTAACAATAATTCGTATTGAATAATGTTGAATAATGTTTTAAAATGTGGAGATAGGACCTATTGGTATATGTCTAATGGTGTGAGACAACCTTCTTGAACATACAGTACTTGTTAACTGGGCAAAATTATCCAGAGAGCCTCTACATTGTGTGGTAGGGAGTAACAGCACAGACACAACCTTTTCTGTTTATGCTGATACCTGTCATAACTGAAGATATATTCCTATCTAATTGACAAAACGTCTCAATCTTTTTACATTTCGAGGTGGACAATCCTTAGGGTGGAGGGATTTATATAACAGACAAGTGTTGAATAAGGGATCATTCGTTTATTCTGAATGTCCCTAAGAAATATAGCTAAATTATTATTTTTTTCTATCTTTTTGATTGCCTTAAAGTAGACACATTCTCAATGTGCTCTTTTAAAATATCAAGGTGGGCTTTTAATATCAATGCTGTAATGCAGAACCTGTCTCCCCCTTCTGGCAGTGAGAGTAATTACAGAAACACTGTTGATGTGAGTTTATGACGTATGCCAAGGCATCGATTGCTTTCTTATTTAGTGTAATCAGGGACGTCACTAGAGATTTATGGATAGGGGGCTCTACTGGGGGGAGGGGGGGTCTAGGGGCATGCTCTCCCAGGAGTTGATTGATGGCTCCAAAATATTCACTCTCCCTCAGCCTCTCCTTTTTTATGACCCTTAAATACAAGTGCCAACATCACAAAAAGGGACACCATTAATATAGCTTTTATTATTTATATATTCTATGTTTCTTCATTGGTATGATGCTGCTTTTTAACAATACACTCTTGCATGTTTTATTGTGGGGAGTGAAAGCAGTTCGAATCAAAATGTACCAAATTAACAAAGAATGTTCTATGTTTAGCCCCCCTGGCCAGGGTTTTGGTATGCTTTGTATGTTGGAAATTAATTGAAATTGAATTTAAAACATCAAAAATGAAACACTCCATTCAAAAGCTTGGTTGCCTATGAATCTGCCCAGCCAAAGCCCAGAACTAAATCCGATTGAGGAACGATTTAAATTTCTATTCACCAACTGTCCCCATTCAACTTGACAGAGCTCAAGCAAGAATAGTCTAAAATTGCAGGATCCAGATGTGCAAAGCTGAACCCCAAAAAGACTTTGCCTTTATTTGCAGCCAAATGTGGTCCTCCCAATAATGACTCGGTGGAATAAATACCTAAGTTACCAACAAATACAATGTCATAATTCACTGGATAGTGACAATTATTTTATTATACAGTGCCTTGCAAAAGTATTCGGCCCCCTTGAACATTTAGACCTTTTGCCACATTTCAGGCTTCAAACATAAATATATAAAAATGTAATTTTTTGTGAAGAAGCAGCAACAAGTGGGACACAATCATGAAGTGGAACAAAATTTATTGGATATTTCAAACTTTTTTAACAAATAAAAAAAACACTGTATCTGTACTTTGAGTTTGAAAGGATACAATGACAATGAGGTTGAATTGCAGACTGTCGGCTTTAATTTGAGGGTATATTCCAATTAGAGAGGGTAATAACAGTGTTCATTCTAGTCACCATGTAGGCTACAACTTTTATAATCGGATGAACTGTTCAGAAATGACAGCAAAATTTGTACATGGTCCCCCTAATTTCGGGGACAAAAAACATTGGACAGTTTAACATAATGTAGAATAAAGTCCAAATTTTATATATTTGGCCGCACATCCTTCGTAAGCAATGTCTGCTTGAAGTCTGCAAAGTATCGACATCACCGGATGCTGGGTATCTTCCCTGGTGATGCTCTGCCAGGCCTGTACTGCAGCCGCCTTCCATAAAAAATGAAGCTGGCAGTCATAAGGCTCAGAAATTAAAATCAATCAATCAGGAACATTGCAAAAACCCTGGACATGACCAAGTCAACAGTGTGGTTCATCATTAACAAGAAAAAAATCAACCGATGAACTCAATTATGCAAAGAACCCAGTAGACCGAACGCGACCACTGTTGTGGATGACCGGAGAATAAGAAAACTCTCCTGGATGCAGGTGTAGATGTGTCAAAGTCTACCATACTACACCAGCAGGACTACAGAGGGTACACTGCAAGATTTACATAATGAAGAGGGGACTGAAGGCAATAAGTCTCCAAAGCAAGCAGGAACTGAAGATGTCTGCAGTAGGGAGCATCACCAGGGAAGATACCCTACGTCTGGTGATGTCAATGCATTTTAGACTTCAAGCAGTCATTGCATGCAGATGATATGCAACCAAATATTGACAATTATTACCGTACTTTATTCTACATTATGTTAAACTGTCCAATGTTCTTTGGTGCCTGAAAATGGCGGGAACAAATACAAAAGGTTCTGTAATTTCTGAATGTTCATCCGATATGAATGAATACACCCTCAAAGTTTACAGTCTGCACTTCAACCTCATTGTCATTGTCAAAATAAATAAATATTTTGCACCTTCAGAGTGTTCTGTGTGTTTTGTAAAAAATTGTAAACATTCGAATATAATCCTGTTTCATTCCAGGTTATCACACCACAAAATATAAAAATGTATAGTAGTTAAAATAAAAATACTTATGCAAGGCACTGTATGGTAGCACTGTCATTCAAAGGAACAGGCAGTCAGAATTTAGGAAATGCAGGTAATGTTGTTGGATAATATACCGTACTGTATCACCTAAAGTTTGGAAGTAAAACATCATTTTCAAAGTGATGAAGAAAGCTTCTCCTCCAATTCTCAGGTTCGATGGGTTCGAGTCGTCTCAATCCTAATTGTAAAAAAATAAAAACCCTTAGAGGAAACCAATAAAGTAATTATATCATGGATTTTGTGGATTATGGATTTTTATATCATGGATTACAGTGTTTGCAGGTGACATGATGAAGCTTTACTCAGGTGGAGAAGCATGGTCTGACAATCAGCATCACTGTGGTTTCAGGTTTCATACCGTGACTTATACAACTTTTATCTTGTTTTCTCTTCTTGGAGGAACTGCTCATAAAGCCTTCTCCATCAGACACAACCTTGGAAACTAAGGAGTTGAGGATTTCACAGACACAAACTCCAGACATGGAGATGATTTAATTAAATGGGCCATTGTATTCTAAAGGCCAACATACTTGGCACCTGTAACTAACAGGCCAATAAAAGTATCCATACAAACAGTAATAAGAATAGTATATCAAAATTGTCCATATCAAAACAGAGTATTAACCAATCACAGCAAAATCCTCAGTGTTTAACTCTAATCATGCTACATTTAACACTCAGTGTTTTTATAATGTAGTTCTCACAGGATTGGAGTTAAAGTTAAACTTTGGATAGTGTTAATAAATACATTAATATTGTTAAATCTGACACTCTGTGTTGTTTCTTGACACAAGTGTATTTTTAACACAGAATTGTGTTATTCCCTTTCACTAGGTATGTTAATTTCTAATTTGTCACATTTGCATATATCCCAGCATGCCTTTAGAAAATGTGACAGATACCAACCTTGAGTGTGTTTTTACAGATCTTGTACCACAATGACAGTCAGTGTAAGATCCAGAACTGGAAAGATATTCAGTTTGCTGTGATTATTGACTCAATATTAATAATATTAATACATTCTACAGCACACAGAATATAGTATTTGTATTAATGAAAGCTTCTTCAAAAGAAAGCAGTTATCTGCCAAACAAACTAAAGACATTGAAAATGACTCCTCCCCAGGTCTGATTTCCAGAAAAGCGTCAGAAACCCTGCTGATGAACGCGCCAGAGGGCTGCTTCCTGGTGCGGTTGAGTGACAGGATCTGGGGCTACACGCTGTCCTATCGCACGGCTGACGGCTTTAAACACTTTCTCATCGATGCCTCAGGAGACTTCTACAGCTTCCTGGGTGTGGATCAAAACCGCCACGCCACCCTGGCTGACCTCATTGACTTCCACAAGGTGAACTGGTTGTTTACATTACTTAGAGCAGTGGTCCTCAAACCATACCATGGAGGGCCTAGTGTATACAGGTTTAGACTTCAGATGGAATATAGTTTTAGACTTCAGATGGCTCAGTTTTCAACTTCAGATGGATATAGTTTTAGACTTCAGATGGATAAAGTTCTAGACTTCAGATGGAATATGGTTTTAGACTTCAGATGGAATATAGTTTTAGACTTCAGATGGCTCTGTTTAAGACTTCATATGGAATATAGTTTTAGACTTCAGATGGCTCAGTGTTAGACTTCAGATGGCTCAGTATTATACTTCAGATGGAATATAGTTTTAGACTTCAGATGGATATAGTTTTAGACTTCAGGTGGCTCAGTATTAGACTTCAGA
>JACXGM010004761.1:22319-37055 GCA_016801145.1 Umbra pygmaea
TTCAGATGGCTCAGTCTTAAACTTCAGATGGCTCTGTTTAAGACTTCAGATGGCTCAGTTTTAGACTTCAGATGGTTCAGTTTTAGACTTCAGATGGCTCGGTTTTTATGGAGTCAGACTTGTAGTCACAATGTTACCAGTTCTTGTACATACTCTAAGTATCTCTGAGAGTGCCTGCTAAATGACTAAAATGTAAATGTAAAATGTAATTTCAGTGCAGGGCTGTTAGCCAGGATAGTAACTCATATCTAATGTGCAAATCAGATAATGATTGCCTATTACCTTTTGATTAGTGACAGCCAACAAACATCTGTGAGTTTCCTTTGCTATAATGCTATAAGTCTAATACATCCATTATATTTCATATCGCTTTAACTGATTTAACAACAAATTCCATGCATGCCCATCCTTCATTATCTTCAATAAAATTACCATAATCAGGGAAAAGTATTTTGCAAATTCTCAGGTTGATAGACCTGAATGTGTAAACTGTGACATCAGTTAAAATTTATAGTGAAACGGAGTATTCACCTTGGTCTCATATTTTCTATGTTATTCAATCGGGGTGGCAACTGATGTCCCTTCACTTTGGCAGCATTTACTGTAAAAAAAATCTTTCAAATAATGACCAATCCACATTTAGGCTTCATTAAAAAAAATTGTAGAGCATACATTTAGGTCTGGAAATAATTGGACACTAAAAGATTTTTCATTATTTTGGCTGTTTATCAAAATATGTTAAAGTTACAAATAAATAATAAATATGGGCTTAAAGTGCAGTCATTCCATTTATTTTCAGGATATTCATATCCAAATTGGAGGTTTAGGAATTATAGCTCTTTAATATGTAGCTACTTTTTCAAGGGACCACATATTTGCAAATTGACTCAAAAGCCATTTCCTGGACAGGTGTCGGCTATTCCTTCATTATTTCCTCATCAATTAAAAGGTAAAAGGTCAGCGCCAGGGCCCGTATTCATAAAGAATCATAAGGCAAAGAGTAGCTCCTAGTGAGAAAATTCGAAGAAAATTCTTAGAAATGTGGGCGTTTACTCTTAAAACTAAATAAAGTAATTCAGAAAGCATCTTAACTCTTAAAAGAGGTCCTAAGGCCAAAATTGGTAGGAGTACAGACGAGGACTTTTAAGAGGCTTAAGGGTTCCTTTAGTAGAGGAGAAAATGGCGGTATTACGAAGAGGTAGAAGAAATGTGTTGCAGACAATGGATGACAATGAGCAGGGGCGCCGTATAGGGGGGGAAGTTCGGACAATTCCAAGGGCCGATGACTGATAGGGGCCACAAAAAATAAATATGGTGACAACAGCTGCACAGAGGGGGCCCAATTGGATTATTTTGTCATGGGGCCCAAAATTCCTGGCCGCTCCCCTGACAATGAGTCAATAAGATGCTATAGATTAGATTGTGCAGGGATCATGTTTGTGACCGATCTTATTAGAGACACGCTAACATCTCCAACACAGCGCAGAAATGTCATAGTGCCAGAAAAGTAATGACCTTCTTTGAAAATGACCGTCGCTCCCTGGGACGTCGCTGCCTTGACTGAGAAGATGTCCTGTGGAAAAGATGGGACGTACAGCTCAGTTTCCCCATCAGCATCGTTTCCACCATTTGACCATTGTTGTCTCTGAGGCAAACCTTTCCTCTGGGCGATACCGCTGGTCCTCTCTTCATCAGCCAGCTCTAGGATGTGCTTTTGTGGCTCAAAACTTTTATCAAAGTCCTTGAACTGTGTAATGTCCCGGATGATATGTGACGTGGCTCCTGTATGAACCATGAAACCTTTTTCCCTCACCCTGCTGGCCAGGACGACATCCACTTGGCCCACCTTAAAAACAAAAGTGTGGTCCTCCTCATCCATCACCTGCTTCACGTTGTCCCGCTTTCTCCACTTGCAATCAACATCCCTGTGCGTAAAAACTTTTGCAAAAATGACACCACTGTCGCTGTTCTCTATGCTCACTCGTAGTAGAATTGCACTCCACAGCCTTATGTCTCTTCTGTCCGCAGTTGAAACAGGTCAATTTCATATTCCACCAGTCTCTTGCTTTCACCTTCATCACACTATCATCCTCTGAGCAAGCAGCACTAAACTTTTCTGTGCTCTCATAACTCCTCAGCTTTGTTTTAAACTCTGTGAAAGTTATCGTTTCATCACTTTGGGTTATGTGGATGGAAAATAGCTTAAAAGAGTCCGGTAGGCCCTTCAGAACCATTGCAATCAACAAGCCATCACTTAAAGTCTCTTCCGCATTTCTCAAAGCTGTAATAGCGGTCTCTGCGCGAATGACATAATCTGTGACGCTCTCATTGACAGCTTTCTGAAGAGACGTGAGCTCTGTGTATAAACTGATCACTCGTGGTTTCCCTTTACCAGCATAGTGTTCTCTCAGAATCTTTAGCACCTTTCTTTCATCATCCGCTGCATCTCTCATCACAAGGGAACCGAGGTAAAGTTGGTTGGATATTGGATATTCAACGGATATTCTAATCCCGAAATCAGTGCTGTTTTCCCGGGCTCAGCCACACGATACCCAGTGTATCAGACGAAGTACACAAAGGTCTGTGAATGGTTAGGGACCATCAATAAATTATATATCTCAAAGTTAGTGATTCAATAGCATTTTAACCATGTGCGTTAGAGACCTCCAACCACTTTTTAATTGTTTAAAGAAGACACCGACATGTTGCACAGGCTTTTGAATTTCAAAAAAATGTTTAGAATTTTTTTGGTGACTTTTTAAAGACTTCAAAATTCAATAGCTTTTTTGTTGAATGACGTAGAGACCTCAAACCACTTTTCAGTTGTTTTGAGAGGACCCCCACATGTTGCACAGCCTAGGGAATTGAAAAAAAAATTACAATTTTTTTGGTGACTTTTTAAAGATTTCAAAATTCAATAGCTTTTTTGTTGAATGACGTAGAGACCTCAAACCACTTTTCAGTTGTTTCCAGAGAACCCCCACATGTTGCACAGCCTTTGGAATTTCCCAAAAATGTTTAATATGTTTTTGGTGACTTTTTGATATATATACATAGCAACAGGGTCAGCCCCGCCTCCTCGCTAAGATGACAGTTTTTGTCTTTTCCTTGCTCAGAGTTGCTGTTAGATCGGTCTGGAATCGCTCTTAAGATAAGACTCCTACGTAAAAGTTTTTAAGCTAAATTAGGAGTTTTCGAAGAGGATTCTTAGAATTTTTATGAATACGGGCCCTGGAGTTGATTCCAGGTGTGGCATTTGCATTTGGAAGCTGTTGCTGTGAACCCACAACATGCAGTGAAAGGAGCTCTCAATGCAAGTGAAACCGGCCATCCTTAGGATGCAAAAAAATAATCTGAGAAATACAGTAGCAGGAACAATAACAAAGGTACAATCTGAGAAAAAAGAATGCCTGGATATCTACAGAAGACAACAGTGGTGGATGATCGTAGGATCCTTTCCATGGTAAAGAAAAACCCTTTCACAACATCCAGCCAAGTGAAGAACACTCTCCAGGAGGTAGGCATATTATTATCCAAGTCTTATCATAAAGAGAAGACTTCATGAGGGCAAATATAGAGGGTTCACCACAAGGTGCAAACCTCAAGAATAGAAAGGCCATATTTTACATCAACAAAAGCCAGACCAGTTCTGGAACAGGCTTCTTTGGACAGATTCTGTACCAGAATGATGGGAAGAACATTTTTTGAAGAAGGCTTGGAACAGCTCATGATCCGAACCATAGCACATAATCTATAAAACATGGTGGAAGCAGTGTGATGGCATGGGGATGCGTGGCTTTCAACGGCACTGGGTCACTAGTGTTTATTGGTGATGTGACAGAAGACAGAAGGAGCTGGATATATCCTTTAGTGTATAGGGATGTATTTTCAGCTCAGATTCAGCCTAGTTCAGCCAAGCTGATTGAACAGCACTTTACTGTACAGATGGACAATGTCCCAAAACATACTGCGAAAGCAAAGCAGGAGTTTCTTAAGGCAAATAAGTTTAATATTCTGCAATGGTCAGGTCAATGATCTCAACCCAATCATTTCACTTGCTGAAGACAAGAATTAAAGCAGAATGACACATGAACAAACAACAACTGAAGACAGCTGCAGTAAAGGCCTGGCAAAGCATCACAAAGGAGGAAAGCCCAGCGTTTGGTGATGTCTATGTGTTTCAGACTTCACGCAGTCATTGCCTGCAAAGGATTCTCAACAAAGCATTTATTAAGTATTAATAAAAAAGATGAAAATAAACCGCAACAAAACGGAAGTGTTTTCAGGGGACACATTTAAGTGATGCACACGTTGCTGCAGATGGCTGAGGCTAGAAGGGATACAGCTACATCAGTTAAGTTCAGGCACATAAAAAACGGTGTGGTTTGGATAAAAAAACTCCTGGTGAATGAACACGTGCTTCCTGAGTGAAATTTCCATATTTAAATTATATTATTATTGTAGACTAGGTTTTGCAAGATTTAGCCTCAGCCATCAGCAGCAACGTCTGCATCTGGCTTGTCACCAGACAAACACCCGGGGCTCAGAAAGATTACCCGGGGCTGAGGGGATTGGTACATTTTTCAATGTTAATGAAAAAACGAAACTGTTTTAGGAAATTGCGAAGACTGTGCAACACGTGGTGTCCTCTGTGCACAATTTGAAAGTGTTTAGAGGTTTATAAGTCATTCAACAAAACCACTATGGAATTTATCAATAAATTGACATGGCTCCAATGGGGTAACTGGCTTTCTTAAAGGAGAATTCCGGGCGATTTCAAAACATAGCTCTGTTGTTTGGATATCTGGAGTGCTGTCAGTAGCAAGAATAACTCAAACAATCTGGATTGCCAAAACCGTGTTATCCCCCTGCTCCAGTTTACACCCGTTATACATTTACAGGGCAAGTTTTAAAACGTGCTTTTAGCCTCTAAATATATTCGAAATGTCATTACTACTGCATATAGCCATGTGCAGCGATTCCTTATAGTGAACACAGCAAATCTAACAAATCAACCAGTGTACATACCTTCGTTTATTTCCCGTTTTCCAGTGAAGTCCACACTAGTCAATTGTCAAAGTCATACAATCTAATATTCCAAAACATATTTTTCCACAACAAAAACATTTGCCGTGGTTATGTCCATACAATGACAGCAACTATTTGGCCAGGTAACCTGACACCACCACGGTACTTTTTCAGCTCAGTCTACACTGTTGCTTTGTTACCTATGCTCATGCACAAGAACTCTTGTGAGCTGTGAAGTAGTGTCAGGTTACAGCCGATCAATGTTGCTATACAGTAGTCTATGGACAACCACGGCAAATCTTTTTTTGTGGAAAAATACATGAAAGACTGGAGTCCCAGTTGTCCCCCCATCAGCATCCTTGTCCATATGAACTTGTTGGACATCCCATTTCAAAACCATGGGCATCAATGTGGAGATAGCATTAAGATGACCCCTCACTGCAACTAAGAGGTCTAACCCTGAAAAACAGATCCAGACCTTTATCTCTTCTCCACCATTATTAGGGGTGTCCACATACTTTGGGCTATATGTGGATTCATTATTTAGTAAAATAGTTATGTTAAGTCGTTTTTTAAAATCCTTGTCATTTTATGCCCCCCCAGCAGCTCTCTGAGGCCCCCTTTTGGGCCAGGAACCCTCTGTTTGCCCCACCACAATTACCCACTATATTTGCCCCAGAAAAAAAAAAACTAAAATAAATACCCACACAAATTTAGTGAAAAATAGAGGAAAACAGACAGAGGCTTCAGGCTTTACATAATAAAGACAGAAAATGCTCTCTCTAGGGACAGATTGAATGTGTTGCTCCCTTGGATCTTGCCTCTGATCTAAAGCGCTGTGTTTGCCGCTCTTAAACATCTACTAGGCCTGCTAAGGTGATGCACATCCTGTCTAATGAGGTAAATAGAACATGTGAAACCTACGTTGATCATCTAAGTGAGTCTAATTAGTGACTTTCTAGGGGAATAATTAGATATAACAATGACTTTTCAAGATTTATTTAGTTTTTTTTACTAAAGGTAGTAAGAACAAAAAACAACAACAAAGAACCAGCTGTTAATGAGAACGCAAAGCTTAAATATATCTTAGACCAGGCATGAAATGGCAGCAGGCTTCTGTTATAATAACCTGTTGGTCTGTCTGTCTCTAGGAGGAGGTGATCACTGCATCAGGGAGGGAGCTCCTTCAGGCAGCATGCAAATGGACAGGCTCCGGTGCTGACATTGAGGAGCTTTTTCAATAAACACACCTATCAGGCCAAATTGAATTCTTATGCTCCCTGTGATGAATTACAGATTGTTTTTCACATTTTAATATGCATTGGAACTAAGTTAACGTTTTCTTTGCAGCACGGGTTATCATCAACGCAATTTCCTGTTGTTCAGCTAAACCCTGAACTAAGTAGAATGCTTCTTTAAATAACTTGAAACATTCAGCCCAGCATTGGTCCAAAAACAGTACAAAAAAACACCATTTAGATTGCCTTTGTCCAATAACACTATATGACATGTTAAAATTCATCTGTCATAGAATGTTGTGTGCCATTGTGATAACTTGAAAACAATGAAACTGCAGTAATTTTTTTGTATTCTGAGAATTGATTTAAATCAATCTGACCTTTGTTTTTCTAATACAATCAAAGTTCAGTTCAGGAAAATAATACATAACAAAATCAACAAGCAAGATAGCTGTGTTGCGTAGACAACAATATCTTGATAATGTAAGATGCCGCGTGTGCATGTTTTCATGTTATCACTGAACATTGTGAGCAGAACACTGTCATTGCAAGTGAAAAAAATTATCGAATGAGGCAGACAAGAAATAAAATAATTAGTTCACAAACAAGCCTAAAGTTGTCTCTCCATAAAAACAAGAAATGCTCAGACACAACCTTAATTTAATTGTTTTGTGGACATTAATTCACTCTGCAAAATTCTTAGTATTCAATACCAAAAAAAACTTAGAACAGATGTGTTAAAAAAAATGTCCAGCTAGGGACAACACATTTTGTGTTTTATACAACCAATATTGTGCTTTCAGTTAAAAAGTTTGTTTTTGGTAATTGGTTTAAATGTAACACAACATATGTTGTCCCTAATTGGACACATCTTTTCTAAATGAAAATTTGGTAGATTTCCCCCACTTTTACCCATCCAGACCTTTTACGATCTCCCCAAATTTACCCATCCTGAACAATTATTGCATCATGTATTTGAGTACTAACAATTTTTTTTACTCTGTAGTTCAAAGTATCATACCTTAACCCGTTTTTTATTATATTAGTTGTAAAAAAATGTAATTTAAAAGGTACACTGTGTAGAATTTTGCTGAGTAAAAAAAAAACTACTCCCTCTTTCAGCTTACAAAACCTGTAAAACATGCATAACATCAACATTCTGTGATATTTAAAAAATATGAAAAAGCTATTAAAGATAAAACAGTGATTTCCTTAACTATGCATTGCTCATTTGGACAAATTAACTGGAATCGGATAGAGGACATTACAAGTTGTGCTTCCACAGTGTTTGCCAATGGGCACACATCAGTTCATCTTTGAAACATGCATTTTAGGATGTGCTTTCGTGTGTAACAAAGCACTGCATAGTGTAGGGTACCATTATCCCATATAAAAATATATTTTTAATATTGAGAACTACAATTTTTGACAGAGTTTGTAAGCTGATCACTTGAACGCAAAAGTAGTTCCTTTTATGGCTTGAAATTCATTAGCACTTTTTGGTTGTATGTGTTCAAACACCTGGTACTTGCAGGGTCTTGCAAGAATCTATCTCCATCAGAATAAAACTGAATAAAAATGTGACTGTTACATAAAATTCCATAGTGCTTTGCAATTAATTGCTTATTATTTCTGAATTCATGCCTAATGTCTTTGAAAATATTTTAGATGGCATGCTCCTTTTGATGCCCAATCAATGGCTTCATTGATGCACTTTTTTCTGTCTCTGAGCAAAGTAGGTAATACTAATTTCTTCAAAATCAGTGATATTACCTGGTAAACCTAGAATGAAATAATAGTTTTATCCATACTTCTCTTGGATTTTATTTCCATCATTTTGTTATTTTACATGGTCAAGGGGTGTTGTTGGGATGTAAAAGCACCGGTATTTCAGCTAAAAATTACATTATCTACAAGATCTCATTCCAAGTATTCCAACAAATACTGTTGAAATTTTGTGAAACTTTTCAAATTTTCTAGATTTCTACATAAATGACCTAAATCCATGTTTTTCAACCCTCTCCTCAGGGAACACCAGCCATTCCATTTAGTTGATAGATTTTTGAGCTACACCTGAATCAATCATCCGCTAATTACAGGCCCTTGATTAATGAATATGGTCAGCTAGTTCAGCGGCTACAGCTAAACTGTGGAACGTCTGGAATGCTCCCAAGGATTGAAAAACAATGGCCAAATATATACTCAGATTTTCATTTACATAACGAGAACCCAATTACACAATTTAGACATAAATATTATACTTGGTCATTTATTAATTGAGGAAAAAGATCTATTACATATCTTGTTTTAAAATATATTTTTTATTTCATATTTGCAGTTAATTTGCAATGCATCCTGCACGGTAAAAACAACCTTCAGCTGAATGTAGTTTCCTACTGCTGTAGAGCTTGTAGACTGCTGTCGACTTCTAGCGGCTATTAGGTTACTTTGTTTCCAAAAGTTATCTATAATTGATCACAGCAATTCTCTCATTATTGGTGGAAAATCACTCTGCATTTTGCCTCTGCTTGACTGAACATGAAAAAGTAAGGAGACAGGACTTAGTGAGTCAAAACTTCATTATGATTAATAACCATAACCTGACTCCAGACTGAATCGAGGAAATGCTTGTGTTAACAACAAAAAAGGAATTCTAAAACAGATAAGAGGTTACGTGCAAGTGATAGCCTCACTGGTCCCAAGTGGCCACCCTGAACTCATTTTTCTAACAACACGTAACATTCAGCTAAGAGTAAAACACCACTACCTTAACACAGCAGCCCCTATTAATGAAAGGAATCTAGCAAGAGCTGTACACATTCAGCTAAAATAACTGACCTGTGTAAGACCTTGTAAACTTGTAACTGAAAAAGTCAGGAACTAATTGATAAATAGCTCGTTGGTTACCTGTACAATGCAAAACTTGCACGAATCAGCGTTTGCATCCTTCAAACCCCAGTGTCGTCGTAGGAACTTAGATCTCAGGTGTGGTAATTAACATGATCGTGCAAACGCATGCACTTCAACACATACACACAATATTGACACGTAATATTTATACTACTGCAGTTTTATCATCCCATTGCTTAGTTACCTTTATTCATATGTGCATATTTACTTATCCCTTTACAATGGCATACCCAGTACTGTTATTATCTGTAGCCATATTATTATTCAGTGTTTTGTTCTGCCTTCTGTTGTGTATGTACATTAATGTCATCATCAACACTTTAGAAACCTTACCAATTTATTGGCTTCAGTCTTCTTTGATACATATTGTAAAAAGGCACTACATATGCCCATCCACTAGTAGCAACATTGCACCAAGTAAAAATGTTCATGGGCAGATGTACTTGATGAGTCAATGCGGGGTTTGTCATCATAGTACAAAAACCTCCATCTACAAACAACCTGCTACACACCAGTACTTCTTTGACGGGGATGTGTAGTGTCAGGCAACTTACATATTGGGGTGACCGTTGCTCCCCTTTAACATATGAACACTTCTGTCAGGCATGAAGGCTGTTGAGTTTCTACCAATTTCCCAAAATGAACAAAACAGACCTCCAAAATAGCTAAATAAGTAGTTTATAATAGAAAAACCCATTGAACAAGGAAGGCATTCACTGTTATCAGAAACAACTTGTGAAATGAATTGTAATCTGTGATAGTAAATCTTAGGTTAACAAAATGGGCAAACACATTTTATTGCATATCAAAACCAATCCAAAATTAAGAAGTCACATTTACAAAATGCATTTAAAACATAACATCTACGTATGAAAAAAAATCCCTTTTGTTAAAGCATTACAATCGTTAACACAAATACAGCACATACAAAGATGTCAATCCACAAGACATTCTACATCCACATCAGAAATCGAAGCGATCAATGGCATCTGCTAGATTTTCATCCAATTGGTAACACGTGCTCACGGGAATGTTAACAAACCTGCAGACAAAAAATATGCCCTTTTTTCAAACAGTGGCGACGCAACATCAAGATGACTTTTTTACATTGGTTCCTTTTGCATATGTTTTCATGTACGCCAGTAAAATCTAAGGTTCCTAATATTTTAATTGCATTTTCAACTCTGTTACAAAATCTCACATTAAAAAGCAAGTGCCAATTGTTTTGGCACCCATGTTCTAACCAACAGCTTGCAAATACATGGGTATGAGATTATAAAAGAGCATGATTATTTGAAATTGTCAAATAGCACTCATGCATTGTCCCCAAAATTAGAGCCTGTATATTTAAAGAAACAACAAGCTAATCTCTGTGCACATTCGGCACACTAAGAATGTACCTTATCATACCTTACATGTATCCCTATTAAACATGTTGCACTCTTAATTCAATATTAATATTGGAGGACTTACAAACATCATCATTGCATGGTTATGATGGCTGTTACATCAACATTTGCTCCAAGGCATTTTCAATTCCATTTCTTTTTTTACTAAAAAGGTCTCACCGTGTCAATCAAACATCTTTAACATTAAAGACTCTACATAAATGTCTATCACACTCATTTAGTTTGCTTGATGAAATTACTTGCATAAAACTGTGGATAGAAACGAGTTTCGTAATGGCTTTTATTTGCTTATTGTATCCTGTATGTGTAGCTCGTCTCTAGCATTCATTAGCTGTAAATACCCATAACACATATTCTAAACATTCTACAATCCTGCTAAAGTTGAACAGGGCATCTTTGAATAGTATGGAGGTCCAGCAAGCTGAACACAAGGAAGCATTGGCAGTTGTCAGTCTCGCAGTAGGCACATCTGCTCAAAATACATTCAGAATACAATGAACAGCAGTACTGAATCTAGTTATTTACTAATTCTAGAGCAGAGTCACTTGGTTGGGCACTGGGTAACTTAGTTGTAGAAGCTAGACTGAGTCGGGCACATGAAGTGCCATTAGGCAGTCACATTAGACGACAATATGTTGTCAACAAGAAGACATTGACTTTCTGGGTCTGAGTTTAAGTGTCTAGAAAAAAGATGAATCAAGTTATTATAAAAAGTATAAAGTTCTTCAAGACATAGGGGAATGCTTTCTGAGGGTCAACAAACACTGTTCTTCAAAATAACACATCGATACTCTAGTTCCTTCTGCTAAGTAACATCCGATGCAGTACATGTAGTGGAATTAAGATTTGACAAGTTATGAAAGATACAGCAAGGCATGATGGACAACAGGTCAGAGGTTCAGCTGTGCACAGGCTGGAGGCAGATTCGAAAAGAGTTCAACGCTGATCTGAATTGCCGTTAGGTTGAGACGAGCGGTGAAAGACAACGAGGATTCCAGTCAGTCACAACATGGAGCCGAGATCCTGTTATTTCGGACTGAGCTTCGGGGTGAGGTCTCATGTGACGCTATTACTGAGCTGTACTGAAGCGGGGGGGGGACTGTTTGCCCATGCTGATTTTACATCTTTTCATCAAAGGAATGCTGCAGGCCAAAGAACAGCAGTTTAAAAAGATGTGACGCCTTCATTGTTGTTTTTGGCTCACTGTTATGAGGTATAACTTATACGCCCAGGGTTCTGCCTGGATTTATTGGTTAAGAAGCTTTTCTCAGGAAAACGAATGACGCTCAGCGCGTTCCACGCAAACAACATAAAAATGTATCTACTTACAAAAACATATCTAAAGGTAAATCCAAGGTACATTTGAAGTTTCCTTAATGTCAGTCTGCAATAATCTGGTAAAGGCACATAAGAGTCTCTGGTCGAATAAGGCAGCTTCACCTCCACTGTGCAGACCAGGCAAGTATTGGTCTCCAGATACTGACAAAAGAGTTTGAAGATAACGAGCCATAGGTGCAGTCAAAGTGTGCTTGTTCTCTTTACTCATACCTTCCCAGACCTCAGTAAAGGAAGATCAAACTGAAGGAATAACGGATGGTGGGAAGTTACGCTCTCTCAGTACGCTCCTTGCTCCTACGCATTCCAGCACATTCCTCAATAGTAGTTAAACTTGACTTTTTCAATGTCTCCAATCAGTGTCCGAGCCAAGAAGATGCCCATCATCTGAGAAGAGGAATGAGATCACAATATTAGCTTACAATAGATATAAATCCCCATAAGTATTCTCTAGAATTAATATATACATATATTTACCTGAAGTAGAGATATAACAATGAACACTCCAGCTACTATGTAGATATTCCGAGGCAGCCACTCCTCCAAGGCTGGGATGCAGCCTTTGACATAAATATAGTTCATCCACTCGCCCTACAACAGGACATAAGAAGAGATATATAGACTGCTCTCCCTTACCTTCATATAAACCAGTTTACTAAAATACCCTACACCACGAACAAATCATAGTGCACGAACAAATCATAGTGCACTTACAATAAGTTCCAGGGCTACCAACTAGAAGTCGACCGATTAATCTACCCGGCCGATTTTTAGTTTAAAACAAATCAGTAATTGGCCTTTCTTTACGCCGACTATGGCAAACTTTTGTTTCCGGAATGCATGTCCTCTTAAGTTAAAATTAGATGACAAAACAGAAGGAGACTGTGTGACAGTCTGACCACCTGTCACACTGCAGCTTCTAAAGACCCAAGCCATTATTATTTTTTAAATCAACTAACACTTCTGCCCCATCCCTTCTACTCCCAGTCAGGTAAAAGTAACAAAAATACTATAGCTCAGGGGTATTCAACTCTGGACCTTGAAGCCAGGTCCACTCCACTTATTAAAACATGGGACACCAGGTGAGTCCAATTAATGTTGAGGTGCATATTCGGTGCATAATGGTGCACATTTATTAACTTTGAATCCAAACATACATCAACTTTGAGTGCTGGCAACAAATGGGTGCTGGTTTTAACAGAAGTCCAGTCATGTTACAGATATTCTCAAAGAGAAATGGACTGACTCCATTGCCAGCAGCATAGTACCCTGTATTCCACTGCTGGTTTGCTTCTAAAGCTAAGCAGGGTCGGGCCTGGTTAGTCCCTGGATGGGAGACAAGTGCTGCTGGTAGTGGTGTTAGAGGGCCAGTAGGGGGCACTCTTCACTCTGGTCTAAAGGTCATTCCCAATGCCCCAGGGCAGTGATGGGGAAATCTGCCCTGCATAGGATGCTGTTAACTGAATTTATTCTATTAATGTATGGTATAAAGTTGTTAATTGTGTATTTTTGTAATTATTATTCAAATGTTTTTTATCATAATAAAATCAGCTGATAAATTGGTATCTGGTGTCTTAGTCTCTCAATAAATCCGTATCAATGTTGAGAAGTCATAATCGGTCGAACTCTACTACCATCTGATGACAATAAATATTTAAAATCAAGTGAATACAGAATAATTTTTTCCCCACAAGTAAAAATGTTGCATTCTGCTATTTATGTAGCCATTATCAATGACAGCCTATTTAAATTGACCACTATAAGGACATGTCAGAATAAGATCATCAGCAAGGAATTCATGAGTCAACTATGGTCAATAATGAAACGCTATCCTTCTAAAATGTAAGCATACAAACCCTATCATCTGTCAATCTGGTGAATCAAAGACATGTTCTTTCAACTCCCAAAATGAAATCATTCATTAAGTTAGGAAAGTAGAAATGTAATCAGAATCGATTTGTGAAAAACAAAGCTTTTGAGAATGGGCACTAAGATACTGTGCCCAAAAAAAGCTTTGATTTGTTCTCCTATGAGAAAAGTGAGGGCTGTGTCCGTTAAACCAGTGAGACTACTACATTTAAAATGCAAAAAAATGAAAATTAAAAGGATATTTTTTCTTCTGAACTTAAAGTCAAATAGATTCCCAACAAACTTTTCTTTACTACTCCAGTACATTTTCATCATCTTAATAAGAACATCAGACCACACGTAACGTGTTTGGGACAGATGGCACAGTGTTTAGGAAGTCAGAGCAAAGCACTTTACCCTAAGTTGCTCCAGAGTATGTATTCACTGTAAGTCTCTTTGCTAAATGACTAAAATGTAATGTTTGTAATGTGTGCTGAATATTGTCATACCTTTACAGCTTTACGGACATCATAGCCACACTGGCTGTTCAAAACTGTGTCCTGGGGGGCAGAGACGGACAATAAACACAAATAATAGTCGTACCCGAGGCAAGCAGAGTACTCACTGCAGGGTCACTGAGGCAGGACTACAGGCAGAGTACTCACATCCAGGTTAACTGAGGCAAGGCTAAAAGCAGAGTACTCACTGCACAGTCACTGAGACAGGGCTACAGGCAGAGTACTCACTGCTGGTTAACTGAGGCAGGGCTACAGGCAGAGTACTCAATGCAGGGTCACTAAGGCAGGGCTACAGGCAGAGTACTCACAGCTGGTTAACTGAGGCAGGGCTACAGGCAGAGTACTCACAGCTGGTTAACTGAGGCAGGGCTAAAGGCAGAGTACTCACTGCTGGTTAACTGAGGCAGGGCTACAGCCAGAGTACTCACAGCTGGTTAACTGAGGCAGGGC
>JACXGM010004762.1:0-10986 GCA_016801145.1 Umbra pygmaea
GTAAAGGCAAGCAGTCAGCCCACCCTATCAGAACTTCGCTTCTCCACGGACGCTAGTTAGAAAATGCTGTCGCCTGACCGTAACATATTTTTCACTGCTGAAAACCTAGAAACTAAAAATAAATGTATTTTTAAGTCGTTATGCTAGCCTGGCTTTAGAAAGGTACTAAAAGAACGCGTGTGCCAGAGCCAGACACGTCCAAGTCCAATCAGAATCATCGGGTACGTTTCATGAGCTTTAAACTAACGTTAATTAAAACGCTTCAGTCTCCAGACGGTCTATGTCAACCGCAAATGCTTGTTACCGTCGGAAAGAGGAAGATCAGACGAAAATAATGAGTGGATCATCCCTGTGGGTTAAAGACAGCCGGAGCTATGACGCCTCAAAGTCGTTCATGTTGTAGACACCTTTTTTACTAAACACGTTGCAGACAGGAAGTAAAAAAATGCTGGGATTTCAAAAACGTATAGAAATATTGTAAGAAATTGCTACAACATTTTGATGTTGACTAGTTTGTATGGCCTACAAACTTTGCACACTGGTCCAGGAGCCCTGGGGGCTTGACAATATGCATTAAAAATCCTTATTTGTCATGGTTTACATGCTTTTACAAGCATTTTAAATATACTTATGTTAGTTTTTTTGGGATAAATATTTAATAAAACATAAAATTCAATGATGCAGGATATTGGATTTCATTAATCCATGTTGTAGCCTTTGGTCTGCTGAGTCCAAAACCATAAGGCACTTCTCTGTAGGTCAAAGTGCCAGGGGGACCTAAAACCCCTTAGACCTTGAGGGTTGACATGAGTGGAACTGCTAGCATTAATGAGGAGTCTGCAGCTACCAACCTTAATGTTACCTTAGTCAATGACAGCGATGTCATCAATAACGTGAGTAACGAAAAACATGCATGGCCTAACTGTTTGTCAAGGGACACACACATGACTTGTTTAAATAAAGACATTTATGTTGTTATAAATAACAATAAATTGTTGTTGTACCAGCAATATCTTAAAGTTTTGTTTTTGACTGTAGAAATCTCAAATGTCAATGATTTGCCAATGCAAGAGAGTACCGGCACCTTTTTTTCCCCACTTCAAGCACTGGATGGAACAGAGCCATTCATGAGAGAACTATTTACTGCAGTCAAGAGGCAAGGACTATTAGTATCTAGCACCTCCTTTTAAAAGACAAGAAGGGACAATATCTGCAGGGGAATAAGTGGACTTCATCCCTGAGACTAGCGTATATCCATCAGTGTTTAAGAGGCAACAGGTTCAAAGCAGTTCAAAGAAGCTGGACAGTGGACTGTATCAGAAGGGTCATGATCAGTAGGAGGGATTTGAGATCTTATAATATTGATAAAAATGTTTAGAAAATGTTCTGCAGTAACAGAAATATAGGATCAGGAGGTGAAAAACATGGTTTAATGCAGTGCTCATTGCACTAAACTAAGTTTTAGGGCTATGTGCATTTGTAGCTATTAGATATGAAAAATACTTTACTTTTGATGCTTTAACAAAGTGTTGATAGGTGATCTCTTCATATTTTATAGGACACCTGCAACTTATCTTTTTTCTATTTCCTTTCAGCTTTCCTACAATGTTGTCTGAGGGCACGAGTCTCACTGTTAAACCAGGACGCTTGGGTCTGAAAGGGGCAATGCTATGTAGAATATCAATAGTGGTGATATTGAACAAAGCAGGGCCTGTGCCAGGGGGGGCATGAGGGGTCTACGCCCCCTCAGTTCACCATGAATGTTAAGGGAATTTAAATTATAAAATATTCGATTTAAAAATCACATTTGCCAATAACATTTTTTTCCTATAGTGAATATTATGCCAAAATAACAAGGACAGTCTGTTAGGCAAAGTCGAATTTTGATTGGTCATTTGATTTAGCGTGCTCGCTCACCCTAACATTACATTTAATTTCTTATTTGACAAACTAACATAATGAATGCTCTGCTAGTTAACTAGAGATGTTTTATTTATTTGTATTGGTACATCCGTGCCACGAAGATGTTTTAAAAAGTGCTGGGGACAACAATGACCCTGGCAAAAAGTGGTGGGGACGTGCATTATGTGCTAGAGCTGTATATATAGAGAGTTTGACAAACTCAAATAATGGGCGCCTCAAAACTAGCATAATTTTAAACCGGTAAAAGACAGCAATTAAAGCGATTTTTTAAAATTGTCGCTAAACCACCACCTCTACCCGTGGTTCTGGGAGAACTAAAAAAGTCAATCACTTGGGCAAAGTGTGGAAAAAGGGACTTAGATCACCATCTGTTAGCCAAGTTTCCATGGTGAAAATAGAAGTCCAGATCTCATGAACGAATGAAATCATATAGGATGAATGTCTTGTTTGAGAGTGACTGCACATTCAACAGACCAAACGAGATGGGCAAAGTGACCACAGACAGCGCTGTGCACATGTGTTTACCACCAACATGTTTACCACCAACATGAAAATAATCCAATGAAAAGTTTGAAAAGACAGAGATTGCCAAATTTTACTTGCCTACTTCCTTGGATATGTGGTCACACTAGGAATAATTCATCCTTGAGGACAGATAGAAGACAAGTGTATCTCCACTCCGATGACCGGCGAAAAACAAATCGTCCACGCCAGCAACAGTCCACAAGCACTGAAGTTTATGGCGAGAGAGATGTGTAGGTGGGACCAAGATGTTTTCCGGGTCCTAGCCAGCAGGCCTCAATGTTTACCCTGTCAATGGTGGCGTGTTTTCTGGTAGGTTTCATCGAACAGTAGCGGGCAGCTTGTTACAGGGAAAAGGGATCTTGGCCAATGTGAATATGCATGCAATAAAATGCAAATTCATTATTTAAAAATCATACAATGTGATTTTCTGGATTTTTGCTTTGGATTCCGTCTTTCACAGCTGAAGTGTACCTATGAACTCTACATGCTTTGTAAGTAGGAAAACCTGTAAAATCTTGTTCTCATCACTGTAAATATATCTATGAAATATACGACCATATATTAGTAACAGAAGCGTCATGCACCTATTTTTTTTAAGGGGGCACAGTGTGCACAACACACGGAAACATGTGCCCACAAATACTGATATTAAAAGGAAAATCCACTTGGCTCAAAAAACTGAGGGGGCGGATTCAGTTTTAATGGGCATGTATAAAAAAATACAGGCATATATAAAAAATATGTTTTCGCAATATACAGTATGTCAATATACAATACCTCCGTGTGGTATATGACACGTCCAACTGCACGTGTAATCTCCCATGCAGTCTTGGATAAGCAGGAGCAGATTGTGCAAAGTCTCTGTGAAATCGCTTCTACTCTGGCCACAATATCACAAACACTCCATAAGATATAAACACACATTTAAAAATATAAAGAACACGCACTGAAACCACTGTCATTTCATGTGTTTCATTTGTGGTGTTTGATGGACAAAACAAATCAAAAACAAGAAATTATTTGTCGGTTGTCTGGTCCCAGCAATGGGTCAGGATGCACATCCTGGTGTGGTGGATGAAGTGGAAGTGGAACACCACGCTTCGTAGCAATGTTGTGTAAAACAAGTAAAGCAGCTTACCACCAGCTTTATCCAAACACATTCAGAATACTGATGGTCCACTCAATGGTGGAGTGGGTGTGTGGATTCCTCTGGTTATAAGAGGCCTCTTGGTGCATCTGAGGGTTTGTTAGTGGCGTCATTAGCTAGGGCGCAAAGGCATACCCCCGATCTCCTAAAGAAACATGTTGTTAATGAAAAAAAACACTTTTTTAAAACCAAAAATTTAAATTTGAAATTACTTAACAATGCTTAGCAATGCGCCATGCATCTCCAGCAGCTCCTTGTTCCAGGCGCATTCCCACAGAACTGTTCTGCAAATATAACAGTCATGTGCACCTCCTGGGAAGCGGGACACCACGTTCAAGATATGGTTTTGTCGGAGTCGCAGATGACTTGTACATTGATTGAGTGATATTACTTGCGGTTGAGGTATGGGAATGGGTCTGGTGAGGGTGCCTTAATGCACATGTGAGTGCAGTCTATTGCCCTGGTTACTTTGTGCAGACCTGCAATAGAGTAGAACTCACTCTTGACCGGCAGCTGTTGTTGCGCTAGGTTATTCACAACTCATGGGAGAGCGCGGCTGATGGATGGCTGTGATATGCCCACCCAGTCTGCTAGCTCCCACTGAAATGTCCCAGTGGCTATAAATCCCAAGGTGGAGAGTATCTGCACAAGGTGGTACAGGATTGGACCGTTGGGTACGGTTTCGCAGCACTGGATCCAAATTATCACACAGCCCAATTAAAACGTGTCTTGTAAGCCTAAACCGTCCGATCAAGTACTCGTCAGTCTCCACAAATAAGTCAATGTGATCTTCAAAGAAGCATTCCCTTTTCAGAGCATGCTCGGCAATGTCGTCAAGCAGCAATAGATGTGCCATTTTGATAGCATGCCTGAGAAGCATGCCCTTTTTGGCCCTATAAATAGCACAATCAATCACCAAATAACGCAGGATTTCATCAGTTTATTTGCTGATGTAAATTGCAGTGTTAGTGTTTCTTTGTATACTATGATTTATT
Organism: Umbra pygmaea; assembly: GCA_016801145.1. Taxonomy (NCBI): domain Eukaryota; kingdom Metazoa; phylum Chordata; class Actinopteri; order Esociformes; family Umbridae; genus Umbra; species Umbra pygmaea. Next base: position 4,591 of record JACXGM010004762.1, read on the forward strand.
TTTTCAATAAATCAGAAATGTATTACAGTAAAATACTATCATTGTTAACAACTGTAGAATTAAATAAAATGCATTAATCGATAACTTAGAGCAAACTGTCACCACTCAAATGTGCGTAAGAGTGCTATTGAGTGTGGGTAGATTTTGTTCTTAGTTAAGAAAATATTAGTGAATGCAAGTATCTTCATTGTGCGTAAGTGGGGTTTAAGAACACATTTCCCCTTGACGTTGGTTCTCTTCATCAACGACAGCATACATGAAACTACCTAAAGCAAAGAAATGCAATGATATGCATACAGTCTGTGGAACTGTAAACGCACAACTTCGATGTGGCGCATTGGCAATATATACGGCTCAAGAATCTGACAAGGTCCCTCTGCTTAGAAAGCCATGGTGATGCCATTTTCAGTAGGCAGTAATTTATTCTGGTTAATTTGTTATTTTGACTATAACCTGTTCCAGAGCAGGTTAGGTTGCAGCATATGTTTCCATGGCAATGTAACCTGATAACAGGTGAGCCATTGTCGCAGTAGTATGTTCCTACTAATCTACTACTCTAGGAACTGCGGTCCTAGAACTGGGATCCTAAAACTGCAGCCTCTTGTTGTGCAGGAATACCCTTCTCCATGTCGTGACACTGAAATCCCAGGGTTCAACCTGAAGTTAGCTAGCTAACCGCAAATCCTGCTTCGTAGTATAGGCCTCAGATTGCTTTCAGCACTGTGGATTTCCAGAGTAAATCGCCTTGGACCGTGGCCCCCAATTAAAAAAGGGGCCATGGCAAGCCTCACGAATAGGCATTAGTCCCATGGGCAAGTGGAGTGCATGAACCAGGAGCTGGGAGGTTCCTTTGTTGCCACTGTCAGGACCAGCACAGTGGGTAAGTGTGGTTTCTTCGCTGGTTTGAGTATGCCCAGAGCTCCCATGTTCACTCCTTAAAGGAGCTCACCTCCTTTCAATGCATCCTGGGCCCCTTGGACACCCAGCCAGATGAAAGTGCATCGCAATAGTAAGGGTACCCTGTGGGCCATGTAGACTGCATATGGCTCTGCTCTCCCCTTTAAGTGCATCTTCACTGGCCTGGTATTTAGTGTCATGTGTTCCTAGAAAACTTTGCTCACTTCTTTGATCCTCTGTACCATTCCCAGCTTTGTTGGCGCTGCCCTTCTAAGCAAGTTGCTGACTAGACCCTCTCACCACACAAACCAGTATTTCATATTTGCTCCTTTTATAGACAGTGAATGCCTTACATTTTCCCTTGCAATCTGTCTGCCTGGACTGTTTAGCACTGTATTAGCTGTCTTTTTAGTAGCTTCTTATGTCTGTTGATTGACAGATTGCAGTTGCATCTACTGTCCCCCTATTTTAAATGTCACTGGTGTATCGCCTATTTCTAAATCAGTCGACCACTGCTCCACACTAAGTTGCGTCCTCGCTCTCATCTTGGAATGTAAACTCTTAGCCCTACTTTTGAGCAGCACACTCACTCCCAATGTTTTTTTATTTTCCATCCCCTGCACTCCAAATTGCTATTTCTTTGTGTTGAGCCTTTCCACATTTCCCACACCTGTTCTTTATCTCTGTTTTAATGGTGTTCGCTGTCCTCCCACTTCTATCTTTCCTGTCCTCCCACAACTTCTCTTGAGCTCCTCTTTTGTCTCTCAAAATGTTTGGATGTCAATTGGGATACTTCTGTTGCCTTTTACTGGGTGACCAGTTGTGTGATGTCCTCTAGGTGCCACACCATCTGCACTTCTATCTCTAGGGTAAGGTCAGCTACAGTTTTGCCAAAAGCAGGACTTTGTCCCAAATTCCAACCACTAGTTTATCAGTGATATGTTCATTTCTCTGTTCCCTGATGTCTAGTTTTTGTGAGGTTGTAGAGTGCTGTGATGAACCTTTCTACTTTTTCCCCAAGCTTATATACTCTCTGGTGAAAGCACTCTCTCATGTATCACATTTGTCTTTGACGAAAAGTACACCTACTTTTTCCTCTCAATTGTATCGAAAGATTTTTAATGTACAGTGGTGAGAAAAGGTATTTTTCCCCTTCCTGATTTCTTATTCTTTGCATATTTGTCACAGTTAAATGTTTCAAGTCATCAAACAAATATAAATTTTATCAGGTCAACGATAACACTTAGTAAACACAAAATGCAGTTTTTAAATGAAGATTGTTATTATTACAGGAAAACTAAATCCAAACCTACATTGCCATGTGTAAAAATGTTTGCCATCCCGTTAAATCATAACCTAACTGTGCTTTATCACACCTGAGTTCAATATCTCTAGCCACACCAAGGCCTGATTACTGCTACACCTGTTCTCAATCAAGAAATCACTTAAATAGGACCTGCCTGACAAAGTGAAGTAGACTGTATCGGTTTTAGAAAGGAGGCTTGACAGGGAAGTAGCAGAGGGCGGCTAAAAGGCTGGAAGGCAGAAGTGATTGGCATGACATCCTCGTGGGGTTCCAGTGCCGCCAAATTGGAGCAGGAGAGAGCGAAAATACAATAATTTGATTTACTTAGTGAGAGTTGCAAGGAGGGGGCAGTCAGGCTACCGTGGTGGTGGTGGGTCGTGACACCTATACCGTGAATAAGGGTGGCACGGAAGAGAGTTTGGATGAGAGTGTGGGTGTTGCCAGTGTGGGGGTAAGGTTTGAGAAGAGGAGGAAGAAGAAGCGTGCATAAAAGTAAGAGGGTGGTGAGGGAAGTTCGGGAGAGGGTGAAGGGTGTGCATGGGGAGAAGTAGAACAGGGATATAAGGTTTTGGTGGTGTTTTCAGCCCCGACAGGTAGGGTGTTGCACCCAGTCTCACTCACGGTGGTGATTAAGGAACAGGTTGGGAGGGTGAAAGATGCACAGTGTTTGAGCGGTGGTGGCGTACATATTCTGGTGGGTAGTGTGTCTCGGGATAAGTTGCTGAATTTGGAGGTGTTGAATAGGGTCAAGGTGAAATGCCAGGTGCCTGGAGGTGCTGCGAAGGTAAGAGGGGTGATCACGGGTGTTCTGGATGATCTGTCCATGGAGGAGCTTAAAGAGGTGGTGTCGGGAGGGGTTGTGGTGGAAGCGAGCCAGTTGGGCAGTAGGGCGTTGGGGAGGGTGAGTCCGACGCTAGTGTTGGAGTTTGGAGGGCTGTTGCAGAGTAGAGTGCACATAGATTATCTTAGTTTTTATGTGAGGGAATATGTGCCACCGCCACTGAGGTGTTTTAAATGTCAGCGTATGGCAAGTGTTGCCAACTTAGCGACTATGTCGCTAGATTTAGCGACTTTTCAGACCTCTTTAGTGACTTTTATTTTAAAAAGCGACTAGCGACAAACTTAGCGACTTTTTGTGGTGTTATTGGCAACTTTTGGAGACTTGTTCTTACTCTTCTCAACAAGCAGCGGGTGCTGCGGTGAGTCCCGACAGTATGTCAATTTCTTAGGGTGGTGGGTTGAGTTGGGTGGACATGAATTAAGTTGGCCGTGACCGGCTTCACACTCCGGTATAGTTGGTGGCGGTATATGCACCTCAAGTCAGTTGCGATCTGCCATTAAACCGTAGAAGAAGAAGAAGAAGAAGTGAAGTAGACCAAAAGATCCTCAAAAGCTAGGCATCATGCCGAGATCCAAAGAAATTCAGGAACAAATGATAAAGTAATTGAGCTCTATCAGTCTGGAAAAGGTAATAAAGCAATTTCTAAAGCTTTGGGACTCCAGCGAACCACAGTGAGAGCCATTATCCACAAATCGCAAAAATTTGGAACAGTGATTGAACCTTCCCAGGATTGGCCGGCCGACCAAATAACCCCAAGAATGCAGCAATGACTATTCCAAGAAGTCACAAAAGACCCCACAACAACACCCAAATAGCTGCGGGCCATATTTGCCTCAGTTATGGTCAGTGTTCATCAGTAGCGGAGTGGCAATCGGGAAAGTCAGGACGTGTTTCCTGGCCGCAAGGGCCGGTCTGATACTATTTATACATTGCAAGTTCTTAGCAACACCATGCTGCAGCCTGGTGTGCGGCCGCTGCCTGCTGGTCAAACTGTGCAGCCTCTGCTCAACCCATACGGTGGGCCGCAGCAGCCTCTTATTTCAATACAAACACAGGCTAATCAGAAAGCACTAACGAAGTGCAGGTCACAACCATGTCTACGATTTTCAGAAATATAGGGGGATCAGTGAGCGGCCCCTCCCCAAATGGCATAGCCCTGGTCAACCTATGATGTAAAGCCATCGAACACCTCTTTTTTCCTCGTCAGTTTGGAAGTCTATCTGTAATGATAACAGACAATGTGTGAGTGAGTCTAATGATGGAAGGCCAAACAAGAATGTTTATCTAAGTTGTAATTGCACCAACCTCTTTGCCAACATGAAATGACTAAATGTGTATTCCCTGCGTGTTATTAATTTACCTCTAACAGCACGTTCAGAAGTCTCTTCTTCTGAGTGATATGGTAGAGACCATAGACCATATATAATATGGTAGAGACGCAGCAGACGAAGGTGCCAGACAAAGATCACTTCTTAATAACGTCTATATTTGCTGCTATATTAGCTAACTTCTGCGTCTGCATTAGAAATCGAAAGACTTTCATTGTATTTACAAAGACTGCCAGTAAGAGCGCGCTTCTATTCTGCGGGGGGAATTTTCCGCCTCTTAAAAGCAGGTCTAAACCATTTTCCTGTGTGTTCAAATATACATCAATGGCAGCAGTGACAGCAACAACTTCCAAACATAGCATCAAATACACTTGGCTCAAAAAAAGACAAATGCCTCCATCTGTTCCATTTTTGATAAGCAATTTGCGATTATTGACCTATATAACACTCTTTAATTACTAAACCACATCGGTTGACTTTACATATTAAAGATATAGGCTAAACATATATGCCAAACAACGCCAACTGAACAGTATTACAAACCACACAGTTAGCGTGTCTATTTCTGGTGGACCTTAACCCGGTTGTACGCAACCTTCTCTTTTATTCTGCGCTTTATGTCTTGCCACCGTTTTTTACCTCCTCCACTTCTCTCCGTGTAGATGATAAGAGTTGATTTAACTTGTTATGGCAATCCAAATAGATTTTTTTCTGAGGGTGTGGATGTTCTGCCATGTAATATGTTCAGGTTTGCTGTTACTTCATGCACTAAGATGTTAATATCTTCTTCAATAAATTGAAGCTTGCGCTTTCTTTTTCCCGTAGGGAGATCCATGATAGATACATATGGGCCCATTGTTTGCTCTTTTAGAGGCACGCTAATGAAGGGTGGAGTATGCGCTGATTGCGTAATGGGTATCGGGTTTGATAAATACTACGCTAAATGTGGAAGCATTGCGTGCGCAATTACCGAACTTGCATAAACAGACGCAGCGCAAACTGCGCTAGTGTTAGTAAATTCGGCCCTAAGTGTATTAACTAGCTAAATGTGTAGCTCAAATATAAAGCCAAACTCTCATAGTAGCTCATTTTATTTAGAAGTGCAGTGAAAGACAAACACATGGTAAGCCCTCACTCATAACCATACAAATATAAACTTTGCTTTACAGAGAATAATGAGAAAAAAAGTCATACAAAACAAAGTTATGCTGAAGCAGGCTGCACAAAGATCAAGAGAGGAGAGAGGTTAGTGCATATTATATATATATAAAAAACATGTTTTCCATTCATGCATATTTGTTCATCATCCAAAGGTGACCTTTCTGACAGGGCTGAGCCAGGCAGAAGCTATTGATTTGTGGATATAGTAGGCCTAGGTCACGCATGACATATAGCATACTGGAGTAGAAGTAAAATCTCCTCAGAAATCTGTACTTTGGTAAAAGTCCTTAATTAATATTTAAATTAATTATTAGGGTAATTGATCATCATTATAACATCATTTTTTATTTAAGACATTAGCTATCCTTTACCTACGTATTAAAATATATTTGTTAAGCAAAACACCAATGCAATGCTCAGGAATTTATTGCTGATTTAGTGGTTGCTTGTAAGTGTTGTGTCATTTTGTATATTGTTTACAATCCATAGGACCCATTTCTCAATACTCGGGTCACTTTTTCAAAACTCTTCACACAGTGAGCACAACAGCAGTCTGTGGGCTAAACTATGGCTTTGGCACAAAATTCATTCAGTGAATACATCTTTCAAATTACATGAAGTGTTTTCTCACTCAGACACAACCACCACCCAAACTTTCTGTACCTACAGGTGAATTTGTAGATATTTACATACATTTTCAAAACATTTCCATCCATCCATTTTCATCCGCTTATCCGTGATCGGGTCACGGGGGCAGCAGCTCCAGCAGGGGACCCCAAACGTCCTTTTCCCGAGCCACATTAGCCAGCTCCGACTGGGGGATCCCGAGGCGTTCCCAGGCCAGGTTGGAGATATAATCTCGC
>JACXGM010004762.1:11086-37052 GCA_016801145.1 Umbra pygmaea
CGTGCCTGGAACACCTCCCTAGGGAGGCGCCCAGGGGGCATTCTTACCAGATGCCCAAAGCTTCTCACCCTATCTCTAAGGGAGATGCCCGCCACCCTCCTGAGGAAACCCATTTCGGCCGCTTGTACCCTGGATCTCGTTCTTTTGGTCATGACCCAGCCTTCATGACCATAGGTGAGGGTAGGAACAAAAACTGCCCAGGACCAATCTCCCGTTCCATTGTTCCCTCACTCGCGAACAAGACCCCAAGGTCAATTTGCTACATGTGATGTGGATGATAACCCTATATTTTGCATTTGGCCACAAGGCCAAAATAAATAACACTAGAATGCTGCGCTATTGCCAGGTTTTTGTTGGTCAATGGTGCAATCCCTTTCCAATGCGTCAAGATAGCACTATGCCAAGAATTACCCTAAATACACCTTGCTGTAAGACCAGCATGGCCATGGGCGCAAAGATGGGCACAGGTGCATTCGCTTTTTCAACGATGTGGGCACTGAACGGGAAATTAACAACTGTGTCGTTCTTAAACTAGCAAAAACATTTGCGTCGGGCTTTGCGATAGAAGTGTGTGTGTCTGTATTATCCACTGCTGTGAAAATGTAGCTATTTATCCACTCAATATTCATTAACACTCATTAAACAATTCCTATACAACTCATCAATCATTTCACATGTTTCACTACCTGTGTCCACTTAAATTTCCTCACTCTACACTCTTCAGTACTGTCTGCTCATCCTCTACACTCTCGCGTGCTGTCTGCTCATCCTCTCTCTACGCTCTTCAGTACTGTCTGCTCATCCTCTAAACTCTTCAGTGCTGTCTGCTCATCCTCTCTCTACACTCTTCAGTACTGTCTGCTCATCCTCTACACTCTTCAGTGCTGTCTGCTCATCCTCTCTCTACACTCTTCCGTGCTGTCTGCTCATCCTCTCTCAACACGCTCCAGTGCTGTCTGCTCATCCTCTCTCTCTGAGCTGAGATCACCTCTCCCTGCTTCTCGTTCTTCCTGTCTGTCAATGTCTCCATCTGTGCTGTCACTATCTGTTAGGGCTGGGAATTGCAAGGGACCTCAGGATACAATTTTATCTCAATACTCTAGCATTCCATAAGTGTAACACAAACTGCATTTTTACTGTTTGACTAGGCATTTGTTTTCCAGAGTCAACCTATAATAATGCTGAATAGAAAACCAAAATAAATTACAAAATAAATAACTTTGTATTATTAAATATGTTCTGAGCTTAAGTATGAGTCAACAAAGTATAAGCTGGATTTCAAAGTTTTTGCTGCACAGTCTGGAACTTTTACTAGTAAAGATGAATCCTGCACAAGATACAGATACGTTTTCTTCCTCTCTGTCAATCTCCCATGCCAGCTCTGGCCTCTCTCTACCAGGTAGGGATCACAGCTCTGTAATAACATGAAACACTGCTTTACAAATCTAATGTCACATGAATCACAACACCTGTCACAACAAGCTTGAAATTACAAAATATGGGACTATGCATTTAAAATGTCAATTGCAACTATTGCTATCTGTATATTTTTAATAAGCAAGGTGTCTCTACCGTTAGTTTACTAAAAGATTTGAAGTTAGTTGCACAAGCACTACTGTAGCTAATCTTTCTGCATTACAATGTTAAAGTTAGTCCGTCATTATGATACATCAGAAATGCTAGCTAGCATGTAGTCTGAGTTGAGAGCAGCAGAAGAAGCAGGTGCATGACATTTTTTTCCCTCACCTGAATCCTGTCATTCGCTCAGCACTAACATTAGCATTAACGATGAATTAAACAAAACAAAAACACTGCCAATTGACTTTTTCCATGTACAGTAGGTGTCTGACATTTATTTAGCTATGTCCATAAAGTCTTAAACGCCCATCACCAACTTAACATAACATCACAAAATGGAAAAATTACAATAATTTCAATAAATTCTTGAAGACAACTGTAACGAAAGAGTAGGTAAAATGTAATCTTAAAGATCGACCACAAGTTCTCAATGGTATTAAGGTCTGGGGAATTTCCTGGCCTTGGACCCAAAATTTTTATGTTTTATCCTAGAGCCACTTGGTTACAGTATAAATTTTGCCTAATGCCAAGGTGCTCCATCACTGTAAAAGGCATTGGTCATCACCAATGTGTTCTTAGGCAAAATTGTGAGTGAGCCACTCCCTTGGCTGAGAATTAACCCCACACATGAATGGTCTCAGGATGCTTTAATGTCGGCATGACATGGGACTGATGGTAGCACTCACCTTGTCTTCTCCGGACAAGGTGTTTTCCAGATGGCCCAAACAATCAGAAAAGGGATTCATCAGAGAAAATGACTTTATGCTAGACCTCAGCAGTCCAATCCATGTACCTTTTGCAGAATATCAGTCTGTCCCTGATGTTTTTCGTGGAGAGAAGTGGCTTCTTTGTTGACCTTCTTGACACCAGGCCTTCCTCCAAAGTCTTTGCTTCACTGTGTGTGCAGATGCACTCACACCTGCCTGCTGCCATTCCTGAGCAAGCCCTGCACTGGTGGTGCCCCTATCCCACAGCCGAATCAACTTTAGGAGATGGTCCTGGTACTTGCTGGACTTTCTTGGGCACTCTGCTGCCTTCTTCACAACAATTCAACCTCTCTCCTTGAATTTATTGATTATCCAATAATAGGTTGATATAGGTGCAATCTTACTAACAGCAATATCCTTGCCTGTGAAGCCCTTTTTGTGCAAAGCAATGATGATGGTACATGTTTCTTTGCAGGTAACCATGGTTGACAGAGGAAGAACAATTATTGCAAGCACCACCCTAACTTTAAAGATGAACTGAACTGAAAGAATCAATGTTGATAATGTGTTATTTATGACAATTAAAAAGAATTAAACAAAAAAAAATTAAAAAATCAATACATAGCTTTTTTAAGCAACACCCAAAACTGCGTTTGTTAGTATAGAACGCTGCCAATTTCTATGACGTCACTGGTATGGTAGGACCTGAGAAGGTCTACAGTACAGGCAAAATCTGCAGGATTTTACACACGAAAATGAGTCAGTTCAACGGCATATAATACAAAGTTGTGTCTAAAATATGTATTAGATTGTATTTGCATCATGTGCATTGTAATGTACACAGTAAATTATTAATGGGCTAAACAACAATGTATCCAAGCACTGTGTGCATTTTAGGAAATAGAGACTGCTTATCGTGTGCATTTAGAGAAAATAGAAAAACATGGTTGATGTCCTGTGCATTTTAGAAAATCGAGGCAGATACATGGAAAATGTGATTGCACAAATTCATCCAATGGGGTCGCTTGTTAAGTTACCTGCACGGAGGATTCGTGAGTTTTGTTGTTTACTTTAGGCTAATTCAGAGTTGGCAGACTTTTTCTTTGTCTGTGTTGATGGATATTGTACGGATGGATATTGCACAGATATCTCTTACCATGGAACCTCTGCATCAACAATCTGCCCTGTGACGGTGAACATCAGCTAGTTTCAGGGTGAGTAGAAAGGGGCATTGGATTCTGTTTACAGACCTGCGGCGGTTTAGATATCAGCTAGTAAATGCATTATTATTGATCTGTGATATTGTCAGTCATGCTTAATTTATACAGTCCAAGGTAAGAGTGCTAGATTGTATAGTTTGAAATGAGTGCTTCTAACGGGTTTAGCTGATAGCCCTTTCCCCTAGGTTGGATCGTTTGGTACTGTATCTAGCTTGGTTTTGTGACTCAATTTCAATTAATGTGCAGTGTCAGTCTCAGTTTTGTTGAACGCTATAAAGCGTACACGTTAGGCATTATTTGTGTGTGTGTATGTGAATATGTATGTGTTCTGTGTATGTGACAACAACGTAACATCCAGCCCTTTGCTTAGTAGACTTGCTAGCATTGCTGGATAACAGCTAAACTGTCCTCTGCCTGACTTGAGCGTTTCAGCGCCCTTTCCCTGCGTCATATATTGACGGCGGTGTTACTTTCCGTTGGTCTATCTGTCTGCCCTGTACTGTCGCCTGAAAAGTCAAACAATGATGAAATGTCCTCAGGTTTCAGTCTGTTTGACTTAACCCTCACCAGTGACACTGTTGTGTTGAAGTACAGTTCTCTAAATTGTGTGTCGTTAAAAGATGCTCGCTACAGACACAAAATTCAGGGGCTGTCGCAGGGCTAGCCAGGGGCTGTCGGAGGGCTAGCCAATGTTTTAAGGCAGCTAACCATGAATTGTGGGGTTGGTTTCCTTGTCAAATGTAGCCTGTGGACAGTTATTTTAACCCCAGCTGCTTTAGCCCTATACCATTCATTACTGCAGCCAGGGGCAATACAGTATAAACCCCCCATAGACCTGTTGGTTTCTGTTTCCTCAGTCATGTCAGTTAGCCTCAGACTCATTACCTGCTATGGCTGAGTAGCTTACCATACCAGTGACGTAGCCGCTTGTTGAAATCCAAAATGGCGGCACCCATGTAACAAAAACCACACTTTCAACATACCAGTTTATCCCTTTTATCAAATTTAGCCATTTTAATCATTGTACTAATGAGAAGATAAAGTATGTTATATCACCTTTACATAAAATTCCAGTTCAGTTCATCTTTAATGCTTCCAGTCTGTTATTCTAACTCAATCAGCATGACAGAGTGATCTCCAGCATTGTCCTTATCAACACGCTCACCTGTGTTAACACGACAATCACTGACATGATGGCAGCTGGTCCTTTTTTGGCAGGGCTGAAAAACTGTGGAAATATTCTTTGGGGGATTAAGTCAAGATTGGAGTCTTCATGACATTCTGGAGTATATGCAAATTGCCATTCTCAACACTGAGGCAGCAAACATGTTGAAAATTAGTATTTGTTTAATTCTCAAAACATTTGGCCATGACTGTACAGTAGTAGCTAGCTAGCTGAGCAGCATATTCTAGGTATGTGCATTGTCAATAATACATTTGCTTTTTTGTAGTGTTACCAAATCAGACACTGAGCCTGTTCTTGCAGTATCGCAAGAAGAAATCGTAGGAAAGACAAATCATTTCCTTCACAAAAAATGTACAGGTGAACTAATTTAGTACAGTAGGTGTTCAGCTACTGTTGAGTATCAATCTGTTAACCAGGCAGACGATGCAGTGGCTGCCTATATATTTTCTCTGAAACACAGAAACATGTAGCTGGTGATGATGTGTGCTGATTACATATACCTGGGCTTCTGGATTGCATTGTACGCCCTATTCAAATGTAGAATGGCCTTACTTAAAGTCTCGTACATTGTCATACATAGTCAGGATCAAGGGAAAGATGAATGCAGCAATGTACAGATACATCCTTGCTGAAAACCTGCTCCAGAGCGCTCTGGAACTCAGACTGGGGCGAAGGTTCATCTTCCAACAGGACAAGGACCTTAAGCACACAGCCAAGATAACAAAAGAGTGGGCACAGGACAACTCTGTGAATGTCCTTCAGTGGCCCAGCCAGTGCCCAGACTTGAACCAGATTAAATATTTCTGGAGAGATCTGGCTGTGCACCAATTCTCCCCATCCAACCTGATGGAGCTTGAGAGGTCCTGCAAAGAAGAATGGGAGAAACTGAACAAGAAATAGGTGTGCCAAGCTTGTAGCATCATACTCAAAATGTCTTGAGGCTGAATTGCTGCCAAAGGTGCTTCAACAAAGTGTTGAGCAGAGACTGTGAATGTGCTTTTTTCATTTTTTATTTGCAATAAATTTGCTAAGATTTTAAACACACTTCTTTCACATTGTCATTATGGGGTATTGTTTGTAAAATTTTGAGGAAAATAATTTAATCCATTTCGGAATAAGGGGGTAAGATAACAACATGCGGAAAAAGTGAAGTGCTGTGAAAACCTTCTGGATGCACTGTACAGAGGATGCAATTCCAAGCACCTCTGGAGGATTTGCAACAAAGAGGACTTCATACAGGTATGTTTAAGATATTGTGTGAGTGTCGTTTACTTATAAACACATGTACTAAATGTGTGCATTTTGTAGTAAATACAAAGATCTGTATGCACCTATTGTCATTAAAGATGATGACGATAACATTGTTGATGATGACAAAAAATTTAAATCTCAATGCGACTGGAAGAACTATGCAAAATTTAATGAGACAGATAAAAACGGACCCAAACAACTCTACATTTCTAACTGTTACAAAAGTGATCTGACATTCTGCATGGTTAGTTAGTGTGCCTACCAAAATGGATTAAATATACAAATAATGCATGCATTTGATATGGAAGGAATCTTTTTTTCCTTTTTTGCTAAATTGTATTGCTACTAAGATATGCATGTAACATTTTTGGGATTTTATATTCTTTACACATGAATTAACAATATCTAAATGTAATTTATTGTAGGCATACAACTGTATCAGTGCCTGAAATCATTGCCAAATTGGCACTTGTCATAGACCACAAAAGTGTCAACATAGCTTGGTCAAATATATGGTTGGAGCTGTCAGAGGGTTTAAATGTGGCACATATTCTGAATTTCAAGACATGCTTATAAAGTTCACTGATGATGCTGATACATTTGAAGAGGACATAGATACTGGTGGTCTAAGGAGAGAATCCCTCTCGCTTCTGATAAATCATCCTAATGACCGTCCTATTTCTGATGGACCTTCAGAAAGCCGTTACCTTGTTTACAAATTAACTGGCAATTGAGTAACTCTTGAACTCTTAAGTAAACAATTCTTTATTAATCATTTTAATCACCCCATATGTATTGGTTTTTCTCTGAGCTTGTTTATCCTTACTGTTTCATTTTTATGTAACTTTCACAAATAGTAAAGTGATTGACTGCATGTGATCTTCACTCTGGATAACAGCTGTCAGGAAAGATTAGTATTTCTTGGCTGGCAAGATGATTGCTGTTTCTATAGTTCATGGAAGACCAGGGCCACATTTCCTCTCAAAGGATCTTGTCAATAACATCATAGAGCAGCCTGTTTTCAGCACCATTATGAAAGATGTTACAGGTGACCAGATAGTGAGAGTTCTGCATGAGGTAGGAAAAAGATATTAGCAAAAGGGCAACTGAAGTTTTAAACAAAATCTTATTGATTCAGAAAAATGCATACATAGAATGCACAGATTTCTAAAATTAAATACACAATGGGATCACTTTCATGAATTTTAAAATGTGTTTGTTAAAGTGGACATGTATCTTCATGTCCCCTTGAACATTTCATTATTTTTTCCAAGATTAGGGGGTGCATTGGAGCAGAGATAAGCCAGTTAGAGGATTCATTTACATTATCTTGTGTTACCACAGTGAAGTGTTGATTTTTTGCACATGTAATCGAAAGGCAAATATTTCTAAATCTCCATTCCCCATCTTGATGTAATTTCAGGAAATGTTCAAATGTTTTTAACTTTCAATGTCTTGGTTCGAACCTCATGAAAACATCTCTGTAGATTTGACAGCTCACCACAGCAGCATTCCAGTGTTCAGGAGCCTCATTTATAAAACTTTGCGTTGGATTTGCATCAGAAGTGGCGTACGGACGAAATATAGGACGTGCATACGCAAAGAAATATTCAAATTTATATAACCGTGCGCATGCACGTCCTACGCCGTTTTCCCTTTATAAATCACAATCAACTCTAAATTTGGCGCAGCTTTTGCAGCTGCATGTCACGCCAATAATTGCCCATAAATAGTCAGTGAAATGCCCAGAAATTAATATTCATTGATTGAGAAATCATGGCAAACAGAGAGAGGAAAACCAAGAAAAGAAACTTCACTCAATGTGAAAAATATTGTTGGCGAGGTGGAAAAGAGGAGGAAAATGTTGTTTGAAGGGCAAAGTGTGCCTATTACCAATGACGAAAAGGCGTTGGAGTGGCAAAAGGTTGCAGACGCTGTAAGAAAGTCGGACCGTGGCCCAAATAAAAAGTGGTCAAGATATCAGTCGATGTCAAAGCGTCTAGCGCTTCAACGCGAAAGTGTGTCTGCCACGGGTGGGGGAAAATTGGTTACATTACAGCAACATGTCTGCATCACAAATTATTTGGACATTGATCGAATGAAAATGCTTTCGATTAATGAAAGCATTTTCATTCTCATTTGGTGCCCTTATTATGGCAACATAAGTGCAGTCAATAGCACCGATTACATTTGGGAAACCGGACATAGCTGAAATTGCTCTTTTTTGTTTGCCTGTTCACCCGCGGTGTAAGGAAACTTTATGTAATCATGCGACACACCAATTACACCTATTAACATGTCTGGCATAACCCGGCTAAGGTTTGGCTGTGAAATCCCAGACCTGTCAACCAATTCCCTCTGGAAACTGCCAGTCGCCAGTAATACTTGAAGTGGGACTGGCACGGCGTGGTTTCTCCGAGTGCTCCTCTGTAACGCTGGGCCCAATAGAGCACAGAGGTCCAACAGGACGCCCCGAGGAAATTGGAACCGGCTCATAAGCCACTCGTCCTCGTTTGCCAGCAAGTCTTCTTGCTGTCTGAAAATGATTTCCCTCCGAATCCTTCCATTTGCCACATCTTCTAACAGCGCAAGATCAGCCATTGTGCGTCATTACGCATTGGGTTGGCATCATGGCTTTTTATGACCATGCAGGTGATTGTATGTGATCAGATACAGATGTCGGTATTCATGTAATTGTTACTGGGATTATGCGCAAATAGAATTAATTCCAGCTTTCAAAATGGTTCAGACATCCGTCACGGAGGAACAATTAATGGATGGAAATGAAACGGATTAACGGCATATACATGAACACCATGATTCCGTAGCTGATGACATTTATGAACACAACTTTCCCCAGTGGAAAATGAAGATATCTATCTAATCTATTGTATGTCTGCTCCGCCAGACGGACGCATCGACAAGGATATGTTTTAAACTTTATTTTGTATTATTTATGAGGATGAATTACATAACATGCCAATATAATTACAGAACATGTTTGAGTGTTCTTTTTGCAAATATGTCTTGTTGTTTCCATTTAGTGGATAGTAAGAACATTGTAGCAGTTGATTGTAAGAATGGCTTTGTGAAATGTTCATATTATTACAGAGAGGCATTATTTCGATTTCATTTAGCTACACAACGGTCTGCAGTTTCAGACGCCTTCTTTTGTGCGTACGCCACGTTTATAAATGAGGCCCCTGGTCTCTGTACTTTGTCACACTGAAAAGAAGCTGACTGATACAGACATGGAAAACCTCTTCAGAGCAGAGCTCAGTCCAGAAGGAAGCAACAGGAGGCTGAAGGAAGGCAAAACAATAAGCTTCTGGAGTTCTTCTTGATAGTGAAAATATGTTATGGATTTTGAAAATATTCAAAATTCTGATGAAACCTTTCTGTTTTGGTATTTGTCAGATTATCTGGACACTGAAGCAATGTAACAGCACAACATTATTATTTTTTATTGCAGAACAACAAAATACTGTGTCCCTTGAGGATGTGTTGATGTTTGCTACAGGGCTGTCATCACTTCCACCCGCCGGAATAACACCACAGCCATGCATTGAGTTTGTAACCGATTCACCATTCCCGATGGCATACACGTACAAATGCACTCAAGCTACCACTTTCACATTCATACAGTCTCTATAAAACAAACATGGATCTAGGGATCTATAATTCCCCTGGATTTGGATCCATTTGAATGCCATAATGGCATTTGTGTATTAAATTTGGATAGTCCAAAATGAAACTCTTGTGTAAAGTCCCTTACTTGCCACAGTCTACTTGTTGACTAATACTGTATATTTTTGTTTCTTAACTCCAGACTTGTTGATCCACCGCTCTGAAAATATTTTCTTGTTTCTCAGTAGCTGGTCATTAGGCCCTTGAGGCCCACATTTTAGTACTTTTCAATGTAACATTTTAATTCTCAAAAGTGTTATTTATGCCTACTTGATGGTCAGTTCTGTGTTTTCACAGAAAACCCATTTGAGTGTTTTTGTTTTAGTCCGGCTATTCCTTTCAGTGTAATGTACAGCACTCACAACTATCTGGCACCTGTAGTCTATTTTGTTCCATTATAAGTTCTATATACTTTTGAATGTCTGGGTTACCACATTCATTTATTGACTCAGGAAATATCCAGTTTACTTTCTTCGACCGCAAATCCAGTCTCTTGAAGCAAACCTGCAAAGAGTCAGATACATAGTGAAAACGTAAGGGAATACATTATATTTGTTGGTGTGAGATCCTCTAATGCCAGTTCCACCAGCTCCCTGTTTCCCATACCAGACACTGACAATTCCCAACATTGCAATTCACCTGAACACATCTCACACCACAGATCCCAATCACTGGAATTCTAAACACATGCACCCAGACCTCTGTATAAATTCCTGTCTGTTTGTTTTCCTCATTGCAAGGTATTTTTGGTTTACTGACTTACTGAGCACTATTTTCCTGTTCTGCCATTTGAGTTATTCTGACTTGATTTGCCTTTTGACCTAATTTTTCGATTCTGCCCCTTTGTACCTTTGCCTGAGCTGTACTGTGTCACCGAACATTGCCTGCCTTCTGACCATTCTTGGATACTGGTATTGTACGTTTGAACCTGTCCTGTGGACCAAACCCTGCCTGGCCTCCGTTTATCCCTGCATTCTGATTTTTGCCTTTTGAATATCCCTGTGTACCAAACCTTGCTAACCTGACCTGTATAACTGATCTGTATTCATCATTAAATAACATTGTGAATTTTAGGAGTGACAGAATTCCTCGCCTAAACTATCATGTTATCCCTGTCTCTTACATCACCTGTGTTTATGCCCAAAAAATATGATGGATCACCAAGAAGGTCTAAAATGTTTCTTCTTCAGTGTTCTCTATACATTGCCCATCACCCTTCTCAGTTCCAATTCGAAAACACAAGGTAAACTTTATCATGTCTTTTTTAACTTGGAAGGCTCTGGAATGGGCCACTGAATTATGGTCGCTACACAGTCCCGAACTGTTTTCACAGTCAGATTTCCTTGCGTTATTTAACAAAGTATTTGATCACCCCATTACAGGTCGCAGCACAGGGGATATGTTATGTGATATCAAACAAGGAAAGGGCTCTGTCGCTGAATATGCACTGGAGTTCCGCACATTAGCTGCAGGCAGTGGCTGGAGTGAAACAGCCTTACGGTTTATTGACACAGGCTGTCCAGAGAACTGCAGACAGAGTTGGCATGTAGAGGGGACCTTTCTAATTTCCAGCAGTACATATCCATGTCTTTTTTTATAGATAACCTTCTGAGTAACTAGAGAAAATCTCTGCCTTTAATGATTTAATACTCATCAAACCAGTCCTGTGACGCTGGACGTTGGATACTATCATCTACACATGAGCAATTGGTTCTTGGATATCCCTGGTTGCACCAGCACAACCCTTTTTTTTCTTGGAAAAAGGGAGGATTGACTTCCTGGAGGGATGAATACCAGTCTCAATGTCTGAAAATACCCTGTAATACCGGTCAGTGATCGGTCAGTGGAGGAAGGTAATGCAGTTATATTTATATAGGAATATGACAGCTACAAACAGGTGTTTTCCAAAGAAATGGAAGCTACTCTCCCACCTCTCGTAAATGGTATTGCTCCATTGACCTACTCCCTGAGGTGAGCTCTCCCAAAGGACATATTTGCCCCTTATCTCTGCAGGAAAAGGAGGCCATGAACATGTACACAGACTAATCCCCCCCAACAAAATGCATTAGACCCTCCACTTCTCCGGCTGCATGTAGTTTATTTTTTGTGGGAAAGAAGGACAGCGTTCTCAGACCCTGTGTGGATAATCGACCCTTGAATGATGTCACCATCACACACTGATATCCTTTCCCATTGAGTCCAGCAGCCCTAGAACAAGTGGGCCAAGCAGCCACATATCCAAAACTAGACTTATGCAGCACATATTATCTTATACGGATCTGAGAAGGCGATGAATGGAAAACCGCCTTCATCATCTAAAAGGGACACTAAGAATACCTGGTTATGGACTTACTAATGCTCCAGGAGTCTGTCAGTCCTTTATGAATGAAATATTCCAAGACATGTTAGACATTTTTGTTGTCAAATACATAGATGATATCTGGATTTATTCTGATTCCCTGGCAGAACATGTTCAACATGTCAAAAGAGTCCTTCAACGTCTCCAGGAAAACAGGCTGTACGTCAAGGCAGAAAAGTGAGTTTCATGTCACGACAGTGTCATTTTTCGAATTTGTACTGACTCGAGGAGGGTTTCATATGGATGAGGGCAAGGTAACGGCAGTGTGTATTTGGCCTCAACCCCACACTGTGCAGGAGCTCCAATAATTCATTGGCTTTTGCTAATTTCTATAGAAGATGTGTGCGTAATTTCAGCACTGTGGCATCTCCGCCCCATGCTCTGACTTGTCAAAAAGCATCTAAACTTCAATGGAATTATCCTGCAGTAGCAGATTTTGAAGCCATTAAAAAGCGCTTCACCTCGGCACCTGTTCTGTAACAGCTCGATCCCACTCAACCATTCATCGTCGAAGTAGATGCCTCAGAAGTTGGAGTGGGAGTGATACGCTGTCTGTGTGCCTTCTTTTCTAAGTAGCTATCACCTGCTGAAAGAAATTATGATGTCAGGAAATAAGAACTTCTAGCTATTACACTGGCCTTGGAAAAATGGTGTCACTGGCTAGAAGGAGCCCAGTACCCCTTTGTGGTGCTTACTGATCACAGCAGGCAAGTTGGTCATTGTTCTTTAACCGTTTAGATTTTTCTGTCTCCTACCTGCCAGGGAAAAAGACTGTCAAGGCTGATTCCCTCTCCTGTCAGTATGACACACCCACTGGTCCACCGGTCCTGGAAACCATTCTTTCCCCAGAATATTTGGTTAGACCCATAAAATGGGATATTGATTATGTTATCCAGGATGCCCTTCTGTCAGAACCTCCGCCAACTGACACACCTGCAGGCAAGACCTTTGTACCTACAGCCATCCGACCTCAGCTACTTCACTGGAGTCACACATCCCTTGGTTCTGGATATCCCGGTATCACTAGGACCATTTAACTCCTATCGAAAAGACATCAGTGATTATGTCCTGTCGTGCTCTGTCTGTGTGCAGTATAAGAATCCTTGTCAGCTGCCCACAGGTAAGGTATTATCTCTGCCTGTACCCCACAGACACTGGTCTCATTTAGCAATGGATTTCATCACAGATGTTCCTGTCTCTTCTGGTTTTACCCCTATCTTAGTGATGATCGACCATTTCTCAAAAATGTGCTGCCTGGTTCCACTCCATCTGTCTGCTGCTTTAGAATTAGTGAAGTGTGTTTCAACAGATGTTATGTCATTTCGGAAATCCAGAAGACATTGTGTCATATCGGGGACCTAAGTTCACGTCTCGGGTCTGGAAGGCGTTTTGTGATAGACTGGGAGTGTCCGTCAGCCTATCCTCTGGGTACCATCCTCAATCTAATGGACAAACGGAAAGACTGAAACAGGAGATTGCAAAGTTTCTTCGCCAAAGATGTGCAGCTCAGCCCCATGATTAGACTTGCTACTTATCCTGGGTAAAGTATGCATAAAACTCTCTCATACACACCTCTGAGACTTACCTGAGATTTGGAGATCGTTATCCACGCGTTTATTAAGTCAAGACTGGACTACTGTAACTCTCTTTATATAGGGATTTGCCAACGTCAATTACGCCGTCTGCAGATGGTGCAAAATGCCGCAGCCAGGTTGCTGACTAGCACTAAAAAAAGTGACCACATTACCCCAATACTATGTTCCCTTCATTGGCTACCGGTTCAGTACTGATTATAAGATTTTATTCATTGTTTTTAAGGCATTACATAACATGTCCCCAAACTACATTGTTGACCTTTTAGATGCATATACACCAGGCAGGACTCTAAGATCTACAAAACAATCCCTGCTGGTAGTTCCACCTTCTAAAAAGAAGTCAAGGGGTGACCGAGCTTTTTCAGTTGTGGCTCTTAAGCTGTGGAACAGTCTTCCCCTTCATACCTGACTAGCTCAAACCATAGACGTTTTTAAATCTCAATTAAAAACCTACCTTTTTAACTTAGCTTTTAATAAATGATAGTCTACAATAACACAATGTGGGGATATCATATTGTTAATTAGTCTTATTTTGCTTTTATGCCGATCGTTCTATGTTGTTGGATGAGGGGACGCCCAGGAGTGTATAGCCATGAATTTATCAGCTAAGCCTGAAATGTTTCTATAGTTGTATGTTTTCTATGATAAACTGTGAAGCACTTTGGGCAACAACGTTGCTGTTAAATGTGCTATATAAATAAATAAATGTTGAAGTTGAAGCTGGTCCATATAACTCTGTCATTATAACATTTCTTACATCAATTATTAACAAGTACTTTTTTCTTCTGAAAAACCCTACTTCCTTTAAGTGAGTTTTTAACATGTACAAACACATTTTTATGTTGTGAAGTGTTGACAACATATCTAAGATACCTCAAATGAATGTCCCGAATAATAATAAAAATGAATGGGTTCAATAACATGACTGGGAGATTTCCTAGTCTCCCTAACTAAAAGATTCTGTATCCATGGACGAATCTTGTACCTACCCTCTCCGTTTTGACTTAATGTTGTTTTTCTTTTGGGTAGAGTGCGTTCATATTTGTGTTAGGAGTTGTGCCATCGTATTAGTGATTGTGTTTTGTTCTATTGGGGGGAGTATTTTTATTGGGAGGGTGTAATTGTATTAGTGGTTGTGTTTTGCACTTCAGGGCCATCGTAGCCATCTCCCCATTAGTATCAGTCCTAAAACCAGGAAACAGTAATGGATTGATGAATGTGTTCTAGACAAATATTCCCATATTTATTAGCCTTTGGCAATCTTTTGACTGCTTTCCATGCCTCCTCATATGAACCATTACAGTTTTTCCCAATTGCTAAAACACTAAAAGTGAATGCCAAGAGCATAAAAAAGCATTGAAACTGTACCGTTTGCATGCATTTGGTACACACAGGCACCAAACGAACAAACACATTGTCGGCATGGCACCTTAAACAATTCTGCAACACACGGTGCAAAACACTACACATAGTCTTGCATGATACACACATTGGCCAATGATGAATCACTCTGCAATCAGCACATCCATGCAATAATCAAAACACACACGACATTAGCAACACCCCCACACACACGGTAAAACACTTAAACAGTAATTGAACACCAATCGGTCACATATGTAGCACTATACATAGAAATCAGGTATGAGCACCTGTCGAGACAATTGCGAATTTGTAGGCTGAAGGACCAAGGGGAAGGAAAAGACGAGGAAGAAACTGGAATAGGTAGAGGAGAACGAGGAAGAGACAGAGGAAGAGGGATAGGAAAACTAGGAAAAGATGGTGGAAGAGGGAGAGGAGAAAGAGGAACAGACTGGCAAAGATCCAGACATCGGGGCCGAAACATCATTGGCCAAAGGGCCATTGAGAATGTTCCCGGGCAGTGCGGGGGCAACATCACCATGTGTGCCGCGATTAGTGGTCAGGGAGTCCTCCATCACCATGCCACCCTGGCTCCCTACAACACTGCACACATACTGACATTTTTGCATGCACTACACGTCGCGGTCACATAGGACCGACCAGGGCAGCCCATGTTCGTTGTCATCTGGGATAATGTCAGTGTTTACAGGGCTGCTCTGGTCCGGGACTGACTCGCCAACCACGACCATTTCATGGTGCTGTACCTACCTGCCTCCTTATTCCCCGTTCCTCAACGTGATAGAGGAATTATTTTCGGCATGGCGGTCTAAGATCTATGACCGCCTACCACATGCACACATGCTGCTCCTGCAAGCAATGGAGGGGGCATGCAGAGACATCGAGGTGGGGTCGATCCACTGGTGGATATGCCATGCCCGGCCTGGTGCCTGAGACTGTGGTGGTGAGCAGGCTGCTGCCTGAGACTGTGGCGGTGACCAGGCTGCTGCCGGAAACTGTGGCGGTGAGCAGGCTGCTGTCTGAGACTGTGGCAGTGAGCAGGCTGCTGTCTGAGACTGTGGCAGTGAGCAAGCCGCTGCCGTAGACCGTGGCGGAGAGGCCATCTTATGGAGAGGACCGAATATGGACTGCAGCAGGAGTGTGAACTCCTTGTGGTCGTTCAGGATGGGGTGTTCCACCTCCCACAGGGCCTCAGCGAAGCCACGAGCCCCACCTTCCAGCCGGGAAATAGAGAGGACCACCAGGTCCCTCTCGGATAGGGGCCTGTCCTCACACCTCTGCCTGAGACCCCTAACCCCCCTGAGCATAGGGTCCCTACTGTGTGACATAAGGGGAGCCCTAGGGGAAGTAGCTGGAGCTAATGCAGCTAGCCTGTGAACCAGAGAACAAACCTGGGAGATTGGAGAGCTCAGAGGGCTGGGTGGACTGGTAGTGAACTGGGGAACCCTAATGCTAAGACAGGGAGCCCTAAACAGTGGGCTAACACCCTGTACCTTTGGTTTAGGGATATCCCACGGATGTCCCTCGTTGTGGGTAGGGTGGAGCATCCCCCTCCGTAGCATCGTTGGCTCGTTTCCAAAGTAATTCCTCAGGCGTTGGTATTCCTGATCCTCCGTCTCCTCCAAACAGGAAAGATCTGCCCTCTTGTGATGTTGTTTCAGGATGCGGTAATGGTCTCCCAGAGCCTTCGCTATGTCGCCTTTATCTGCTGCCTCCATAGGTATAAGGTTGGTTATACTGTCACAGTCTGGAGATTCAGGAGTTTGGATTCTGGAGTTCAGGAGGCAAGCGCACAATAAAAAATATAATAGTTTTATTTCAAGGTAACCTGGAACACATGGACCATACATACAATAAACAATAACCAACAACACAGGTCTGGAAAAACAGGGGTTAAATACTCCTCAGTTTACATTTAGATCACAGCTGTGCCAAAACGCAACTGTGTGCATAATCAGATAGCATAGAGTATAGCTAGATTACCAGGTAACATAGAGTATAAGTAGAACATCGGGCAACATAGAGTAATATGATACTAAGGCAAATAAAAACATACAAGTCCCTAGACTTCCGGGGAGGAAGAACTAAATTACTTAAACGAGTCCATCTCTGTTCCAATTCACAGTCCACACTAGGCTGGACGTTACAGCTATAACATTAGTCTGATCACATCACATAGCTTTTTTATAAAAAGAAACCGCATAGTATCAACTGAACAAATTAGAAATATTTTATTGAGATAATAACTGTACCTCACATGAAGTCAGACACAGTTTACTGTTTACCTTCAGCTGTACTCTGTGTCATGTCTTCATTCAAAATTGAGTCGGGGTATAGCTACAAGGTTTTGGCAAGAGTTTGACGATCCGATGGAGATACAAGATTTAGTCACAAGCTATTTTTAATATGTTTCATTGGTGAAATATTTGTGAAACCCACATACAGAGGTCAAGGGTGGGACATCAGGTCAAGTGGAACATTTAAGTATATGCTCTCTCCTTTAAGTAATGTGCTCTGTCAATTTTGAAAGCCAATCACAACAATTGTTATTGTATTATTGCTGAATGTGTGCTGGACATTAACTAATGATGTTGATTGGTTTGACATTCTTATAGTCTCACTGTCCACTCAGCTAAATGACTAAAATGTAAATGTAAATGTCATAGGGGGTGTGTTGTAATCTTTCTTATAATTGAAAACTCATGCTAAGCATAATGAAAATGTGTTCTAAAATGTTGTGACATATTACCTAAATAATAATATTTTTCATGAGATAGTATACATGTGATGTGTGCGGTGCACAGGGTTCTTATTGATGGACACTTTCAGGGAACTGCAACAGTTCAGCCAGCATGATGTAATAACAATACTAACTATCCACTACAAAAATATTTTTTTATGTCATTGATGCTTCATGATTTCTGTTAAATACCATTTATTACTAATAGGCTACTATATTTCTCTTCTGGACTGTCCACTTTCTTATAAAATGAAAATATTTTAGGACTTGGTGTTTTCAGTCCTTAAGGAAAAGTAAATATGGTGATAGTGTTACAGTGTGGGCTGGATCATGGCCTTTATTCTTTTTGAGTTGCTCCCCTGTGTGTCCTGTCTGGAGCTTGCTTCCCACTGTGTTATGTTTTGGTTCCCCCTGGTGTCTTTTCAGTGCCTAGCATGTTGGTTTAGTTGTCCGTTCTCTCATAGTTCCCATTCAGTGTTGATTATGTTCCGGAGGTTTTCTATCAATCCTCATTTGTTTTAGTATTTAGTGTGTGTGTGTCTTTCTAGCCCTTGTCGTTCATTGTCTCCTGTGTCGTGTACCTTGTGTATCTTATTTATCTGTTGCATTCGGTTTAGCCCCTCAAGGCAGTATTTGGTTTTTTGAGTCCTTCGGTAAAAAATATATATTGTGTTCAAGGATACCTTCGCATCTGTCTCATCTATATTGCGACGCACTAAGGGTAAACGTGACAGATAGGTGTTTATCTGTTTTAATACACATCCTTTTCTATAAAATTAAGTGGGACTGACAACATTTTAAAAACATAAAATTATACTAAAATATGTTAAAATACACCTTCATAAAAAATGTTTGTGAATTTTCCTCGATTTTTGTCCCTTCCCAATTCCCACATACCCTACATTGTCAGCAGCTTCACAACTCCTTGGACAGATCTGTGGGATGACGAAGGGTGCACACATGGTTGATCCAACCACATGTCGCCCGAGCCACCAATTCTTTTTGCACTGTTCACACAACACAGATCCTTTAGTCAGATCATGCATGAGATGATTATGTTTACTGACTATACCTCCGCAACTGAATTCACAGGCGCACAAGGAGTCACTTGAGAGCAACGTGGTAAGATAAATAATCAGAGAACCATTGGTTAGGCTCAAACTCATGACCATGTAGACTGTTCTGTATTACAGCGACTTAGCCCACTATGCCACAGGAACCACATGGCTGAATAATAAGTCATTATCAGTTGCATTTGCAGTTGAATTTGGGGAAACCAATTAAAGCATTTGTTGTGTAAAGGCTATTCCAATTGCAATTGATTTTTTTGCTGACAGTCTGTACATGTTGACAATAAACCTGATTTGCAATGGAGATCATCATTTTGATTACAACTATATTACAATACCTGTAGTGCAATCCTCAACAGTATTTAAATTCAGTGGCCTCTGGATCCAGTGTCCTGTTCTTTTCAGCTGTATGATCAGGGACATATTTAGGCTTGGATCAGCCAATAACAGAATAGGAAAAACAGTCATATTAAAGCAGATACTAAATGTCCCCAGAATTGAGAAACACTGCTCTAATATACAGTATGAAAGTGTTAATTATGAATGTGTTTGTTAACATAGTTTCTTTGAGGTTGTTCCTCCCTCTCACATACATCTAGCTACACCATAACCAGATTAACAAAGCACCTTGACCAAAAGAGCTGCTTGCATGACATACTTAGCCTGATGCCTTAACTCTGATTTTCATCTGTGATTAGCTCTTCCATTTGTTCTTAGAACACAAGGGATAGATGTAAGGAATATTCCAAGTAGATCTTACCTGTGTTTGACCAATTAGGGCCTGCCTCACTGGCACATTAACAAGTTACACCAAATGACAATGGGATACCTGCTAGACTGTTTTAAACTTTTAGATGAGCTCTGGGATACATGTCATACATGGAATTGCTCTGGGTCCTCAGGAGAGGCTTGAGAACCACTGGTTAAAAACCCAGGGATCTCCAACCTTGGTCCTGGAGAGCTACTGTGCGGATTGTTTTTTACTCTAACCCTGATTCTAATAATTTGGTGGTTGATAAGCAGAATGATGTAGTATTTATTTATTTGGGACAGTGCACAATAATGAACAATCTTACACTTCTGTACAGACTGTAAATGAGCCAGATTATAGCATAGATGCTAATTTCCATCTGTGGTCCCAAACTTAACCTTTTCATGGTGGGGGAAACCGGAAAACTCGGAGGAAACCAACGCAGACACGGGGAGAACATGCAAATTCCACACAGAAAGGCCTGAGACAATCGGGGTTCGAACCCAGAACCTTCTTGCTGTGAGGCCACAGTGATAACCAGCTAATTATTAGAATCAGGTGTGTTTAACTATGGTTGGAGTGAAAACAATAGGGCAGTAGCTCTCCAGGAACCATTTTGGAAGCAATAGTGTAGGAATTAGTTTGATATTGGGTGGACACAATGTAGTTTTAGAAAATGTTCTTATAATTAGGGGAATATGCTTATTATACATTTTTGGTTATGTTATTGCTTCTAACATGTCTGTCCCCCACTGTTCCTACATCCTTGTTTGGAGGTTCCTGTTCTACACAATAGTTTGACAAATGTTTTTAATGACTTGCTAATCATAGAATGCAAGCCTAATATTAACAAAGCATAATACTAAAATAAGCATGTTTAAGACATGTATAATCTACCTCATGCACATATGTATGTTTTATGTCTATTAATCAGTATAAAACATTGCAACAATTTTCTTGGATGATTATCAGAATCAGGTGTGTGAGTTAAGCGTTGTAGATAAGAGGGCAGACATGAAATAAAGTGTCAATAATATAGACAAATAGTGTTTAACATTGGGTTTAATTAAATGATCAGAATTAAGAAAGCATTTACCAAGCTTTTGGTAAAGTAGGAAATGTATGTAAATATAAAATAAATGTTCATGCTTGCCACACAATGAGTCAGTTTATTCTAGGAACAAGTGTTGTTGCTGGGGCTGATTGCTGGTGTTACATGTTTATACTGTGTTGCAAACTGTTCAAATTGTTTCCAAATGCAGTCAGGGACATCTGTGTAGCATGGGCTACTACCTCATCTTTATTTAGGTGATCAAACTGGTTGTCTATTTTCAAACACTGGGCCTCAAGTGTCCACAGTTATGCAGCATCTATCTCCTTTATGATGGTCAGGTAGTTGCTGTATATTGTGTGTTTTGAAGTGGGTTTGGACTTCCCTGGGAAAATATAAAAGTAATAAATTGTACTGGACAGGAATGGCAAGGTACAGAGTTTACCTAAAAGAAGCCACGGAGAGAGCAGGTTGGTTCTTACACCAGGGTTTTGCCTCATGTGTTCTCATTCCACAAAGGCTTTCTCATTCAAGCATGCACTGTAGCTGCTTCTGAGGACGTAGGTTCATAGTACAAGTCTATTATGATTTGACATACACATACTCACAGTAGCTGAGCTGTGTGTATGGTGCTGAAAATAAAAGCAGAAAATAAAGGCAGTAGTGGATTGCAGGTGTAAGCTTAATGCAGATCCAATTATTTAGGCAAAACTCCACTATATGCTAAAAAGAACATGATTAGGACTGTAACAATTAAATCAAAGTCATAGCATTACAATAAGTCATTTGGCCATTTAACTGAATTAACAGAAATGCATATACACGCATACCTTCATAAAGTAGCTAGATACAATAATTTATATACTTAAATGGCAAAACAACAAGGTGCTGGATGCATTTTACAGTTAAAATCCAATGCTAACTGTAAGAAGTAATTTTACAACAATAACAGATGTAGCATGATTACAGTTGCTAATGTAGCTTGAAATGAATTGTGACGAGCTAATTAACATATGAACATGTAAAATATGTAAAATTGGACAGATCATTCATAAATGCATGTATGTATTAACAAAAAGGAAAAAATGCATTACTGTACCATGTTTGATGATGTACATTTATTCATTATTTTCTGTCAAATCGATCCATCCTCCTTTGGCTTCAGCCTTTTAGTGGTCTCCTTCTGCAATGACGGTACTATAAGTTGATGTTAGACCGCCCAAATGGGCCACTTATTCAGGACCAGCACCATCAGTTCTGTCAGCCCACAAATGGTTTGGGTTTCAGAGGAGCTAGGGGGTAATGGAAACACAGGGGGAACACTGAATCTGACGATCTGGCCCATTTTGACAGCGGTGGGAAAGAAGCTGAAGATTGTTTACATGACTGCCATTCTCTGTTAAATAAGCACATTATCTCCGGTGAATCCTTAAAAAGATGGGTGGGTTATGTTTGATTACAGGTTACACCTTTCATATTCTGGGTCAAATTGACCCATTCTTTACAAGTCATATCAAAAAGTATTAGTACTAATTAAGCTCATTTATGACTGAAATACATACACTTAGAAATGCATTAATAAATAGGTATATACATGGTTAGAGAAACCATACATTTTTTTTCTAAATAATGACAAAAACTTCTTACAAATGGTTAATAGGCAGGTTAGTAATACATAAGTTATCAAAACAAATGGTAAACATAGAATGAATTGCTACACTATTAATTATTTTATAAATCATTAATGAATTATGTAAATTGTAGTTTTCAAATTAGCTTATTTACAGTTTAAAATGTATTAAAAATTATAATCAATGGTTATTAAAGTGTTTATAACTCAATTATAAACTGATAATGGTGGATCCTTCATATAAACTGTTACCATTACATTTTAGTTTAGTTTGTTTATTTGTCAGGAGGTTGGCAACACAGGTGAGCATTTGCTCACTAAAGTCAATTACAAAGCTGAACTGCAGCCAAGTCAAGAACATGACAGGCATGCAAATAACTTTCCTGTGACGGTGGTTTCTGACAGTTATTCTCAGTCCAAAACCACATAAATAGCTAATGGTAAAGAGATGAACATTATATTCTCTGGCAACAGTCCTGGTCGACATTGCTTCTGTCAGTATGCCAATTACATGTTACCTCAAAACCTCACATCTCTGACATTTTGTTGTGTAAAAAAGTTGCACAATTTTGTGTACAGTAATGACAGGCACCTGTGTATTGATCATGTTGTTTAATCAGTTTTCTGGTATGCCACACCTGACAGGTGAATGGTTTATGCTAGCACAGAATAATAGCTCACTAACAAGTATGTAAAGTATATTAGTACAACATCTGAAAGAAATATGCATTTTATGCTTATTATACATGTTTGGGTTAATTTATTTCGTCTTATAAAACATGGGACAAACATTATTTTTTGTTCAGTGTATGCTATATCGTTTTGAGGTAAAGCACCTGCTGGTATTGTGTCTCTAGTATTCTGTATGTACAGTTGTGGTCAAAAGTTTTGAGAATGGCACAAATGCTAATTTTCACAAAGTCTGCTGCCTCAGTGTTAATGATGGCAATTTAAGAATACTCCAAAATGTCATGAAGAGTGATCAGATGAAATGCAAAGTCCCTCTTTGCCATGAAAATGAACTTAATAATAAAAAACATTTCCACTGCATTTTAGCCCTGCCATGATGAAGCACCTTGCCATGAGGACTAAGTGATAACTAAGTGGCTCAGGGAACAAAACATCACAACTTTGGGTCCATGGCCAGGAAACTCCCCAGACCTTAATTCCATTGAGAACTTGTGGTTGATCCTCAAGATATCGTTGGACAAACAAAACCCACAAATTCTGACAAACTAAGCATTGATCATGCAGGAATGGATTGCCATCAGTCAGGATGTGGCCTAGAAGTTAATTGACAGCAGCCATGGTGGATTGCAGATGTCTTAAATGGTCAACATCTCAAATAATGACTCTTTGCATAAATCAAATGTAATTGTCAATAAAAGCTTTTGACACTTATGGAAGGTTTGTAATTATACTTCAGAATACAATAGTAACTACTGACAAAAGATCTAAGAACACTGAAGCTGCAAATGTTGTGGACACCAATACTTGTGAGATTCTTTGAACTTTTGACCACAACGGTATATTACTGTAGCTCATTCCAGGTGACAGAATTCATATTTGTCTTTGAACAAAACTTATAAAAATGAAACAATGGTACACACAAGCATCATCAACAAGACAGAGGCTGCATTCCGGGCACTAAAGTATTTAGAGGATGTTTGTTTCTGTATAATGTCTTTGATTCAACTAAGGATCCTGAAATACCATATGTCCTTTCTGATGGAATTAATGACAATATGATTAACCAGTCCTGTCCACATTTTGGAGCACTAGGAAATGAGACCTTTACTGTAAATGTTTATTTCTTTATTTTATTGTTTCCTCTTACAATAACCTATATTTACTGATTATGTGTTGGGGGGGTTTTAGTGTGGGTTAGGGCTGTCTTTCGGGACTGGGTTTGGATTGTTTAGGTGAACTGGGCTGGTGTTGGGTGGTTCACTCAGTTGCGGGGGGGGTTAACTGGGGGGCTTAAAAGTGTGGGTCGGCAAATTGTTGTTTTTGTTTTGCTGTTTGTGTTTTCACCTTGTTCTTGTTTTCAATACAAAAAAATATTAAAAATACCTTAATGTTGTCAGGGCTAATGACTTCTCGGAACAGTTTGTGTGCAGGTTTTTCTGTTGTGTGAAGTGTCAAAGCAAACTTTTCTTCAAGGATGGCAGCTATCCCAAACCGAATATATGTCTGCTCACTGCAAGGACAACCCTGTTTAGAAGGGTTATATATTTTAAGTGGTGGGCTGTCAGGGCCTGCAAAGCCTTTTCTGCAGGCCCAAAGATAGTCAGAATATATTTTTAACATATATTATTATTGAATATATTTTTTCATTATCAATATATATATTTTACAAAGTTCATTTAAATTATTCTATAAGGTAATTTCATTGCTACAATACGCTCTTTTCAGTTGTCTTGCTTTCAGCGCAGCTCATATAAATGAAAGCTTTTGTCCAATAAGTTTTTTTCACCTGTGTTGTCTCCGGGTAGACTAAGGCATTCAGAATTCCGAGTGAATACTGTCTGCTGTTGAAGCCCGTCAGGACCATGTTGTTGATTGTCATATTTTTAACCAATCAGATTTCGACTTTACCATGTTGGGTGTGTTCTTTGACCAAGTAAAGCCTTTCTGCAGGCCTATCCTTACGTCAGCATCGTTTCTGTTGCTGATAGGAGTGGTAGTTCAACCAAAAAATGTAAAAAAAAATGTAAACAAGATCTAACTTAGCTTACACCCTTTTCCGATTTCTTTAAACTTTCAATTTTTAGATTGTTAGATTTTTTACTTTTAGCAGAATGGCAGATGGTGTCATGGTTAGCGTAGGTGTTGTGAGAAGAGGGGGACACATAGGCAGTCGATCGTAGTTGTTCATCATTTATTGTTGACATAGTGGGTAACACAGCTTCCACAATCCGGGAACACATAGGCTTCAGCAAACGCTTATCAAGCAGACCTAGTTACTAAACCACGTACTCTTAACAGCGGTATGCACGCTGGATAATGTCTAGGTAAACAGAGAACGCAGAAACATACACAGCTAACACCTTTAACAACTCACACGATTGTAGCTGGTTATCTTCTCCCACAGAGATAGCAACAACAATGATGATGATAATAATAATAATAATATGCAAAACAATAGTCCTTGAAACACCAAGGGGAGCAAGCATAAAGCAGAGAATAAACACAACACTTACTCAAACGGACAGGAGATCAATGTTCCACGTCTCCTCCTGGGCAGGGCTGCTTATATAGGGAATCCAGATCACTAACTGGACACAGCTGTTCCTCCTTTGTAATCAGAACCTTCTACTTGATTCTAGCCCTCTTCCAGTCCCTACTACGTTTCCCAGTAGCCCTGGACAGGAAGAGGCGTGGTCAACCCTGAAAGGGGACAGGTTTCAAAATAAAAGTACAAACAAAACCACCATGTAAAAACACTGAAGGTAAAGGGACAAAACAGACAAAATGCAACTAAACATAACCAGGGAAACTAAGGCAGTAGAAATGAGTCCATTCTCAGTCATTGCGCCAGCCCCCACTGGGCTGGGCGTTACAGATGGAGGTGAAGAAGTAGCTTTGGTGGCGAATATAGGACTGGGCAGGATCGACTCTCAGCACTGGGCAAGATCTTTTATTGGAACTTAACGCAAAGATGTGCTGTACAACCGCGTCAAGTCTTTTTAAAAGAGAAAGGAGGACGGACTTCGTTTTCAAAAAATGAGCAGCTTTGGTGAGTTTGATGGATTTTTATA